>CALQYR020007451.1:38724-129356 GCA_943334845.2 Auanema sp. JU1783 | reverse complement strand
TATAGACTTCCGCCCCGTACATCGTACGTTTTGTATTTCGTGCATATATGGTATAATCAAGTTTTATTAGATTAAAAACCTTTTAATTACATTTTAAAATAGTTCTATGGAAGTTCAGAGTCGAATTCTCTTCAGAAACAGAGAGAAGCGCAGAGGGTTACGGTTATGACTGCTGTGAACACAGGAGATGCACGGTTGGGAGAGGGTTATAATCGAACGCGCAGTTTTTATGAAAGAAAAGCGCCATTCAAGGATTCTGTCTGAAATCGAATTCTATTGTTCCCGGTGAATAACGTTGAAGAGCACATTTATAAAAATTCATAAAAGATATCCTATTCAGTTGCCAGTTCGAAGAGAGAAACGGGCTGGGGATCGTTGAAGATTGTGCACAGGCACCGTTAAAACGGAAAGAAAGAGAAGCTGAACACATCTACTGACACAAGCAGTCCAAGTGGTGTCGAATGACAATTGGTCAACACGATCAATGGATTCTGAATGAATGATGCTAAAATGATAATTTTCTTGTCTATCAAACAAACTTGATAATTTTCGAACATTTAAAACAATATTTCAGCCTTGAGTGAAGATTTGATTTGCTGACATATTGCCGAGCTGAAACAACGTTCTTGATAGAAGCTCTTAACAGAGTTACTCTTATGTACGAAACAAAACTACCAAACCTTCCCAAGTATGGAGCGGATATCGCTTTTAATATAATCCATCGTTTCATTCTTCCTCGCCCATCTTGATTTGAGAAACCGGAGGAAAATAGAACGTGTAGTTGACATAGAATTGGTATTGAATGAAGTGAAATGATGGAAATACTGCTGTAGAGAAACAATAAAGAATGAACCAAGAGATCCATAGTTGAACAATTAGTTTGATACTCATGTTGCTATGAGATTGATTCACATAAATATGCAACGTCTGAACAGATTGTCAGGCTCATGTCAGACAGTCAAGATTTTTGTTGAGCACTGAAAGTTTATCATATACGAGGAAACAGTATTCGCAAAATAAATTGTAACACATACGTCGTAACAGGATCAATGCAATGATAACTTGAAGAAGTAGGTACTCAACACTATAATTGCCTACAAGTCTCATTGCTCATGTAAATTACCAGGAACAGAAAGGTAAGACAAATGTGAAGAGAAGAGCAATAGAGATGTCGTTTCCCAACATAACTCATATCTGAACAGTCAGTTTGATAAGCATACTGCCAACAGGTTAAACGATTAATGCAAGTATCAGATATCATATGTTAGATAGTTAGATCATACTAATAAAATTAAAATAAAAAATCACGAAAACATGGGAAAGATATGTGCAAATCCGTGCTCTCTCTCTCTTTCTCTTTCTCTTACGTATGTGTGACCTCATAATTCGAAAAGATACAGATATACGAAGACAGCTCATGAGTACACACGAACTTACAAACTACGAAAGGCGAATCTATCAAACATCGAAACTTTTCTGATAAAAAAATACTTTCAAGAGCTATAGAAATATTATTTTAACAAGATTAAACTAACTTAAACAATAAACACCAAAGAGAGGAAAACAACAAAACAAAGTTTGGAAATTAACCCCACACAACCATAATTCCCAAAATCGATAATTGTTGGAAACGGTAGCTGTACCGTAGTAAACATCAAATACACCACGGTCATGTATCGAACTACCTCACCAGACAAGTAACATTTAAGTTCAAAGAACATTCGTTATGCTCGCAGCTTGGAAAGAGGATAGAAAATTGAGATGAAAACTCATATGCACAACCACTCAGGAAAATGTGAAGGAAGAATGAAATAGTGTTGCACGATCTATTAACATTTAGATACAGGGTGACGAAAAAACTATTTCATTTTTGCCTTGTTTATATATAACCGAATGCGTTCGGAAATGATCATCGAAGGATCATAAATCGGTAAGTTTCTTCATGGTTTACCGTCTAATGTTAAAAGATGCTCAGGGCATCATGAAGAGCAAGGTCCGTTAAGAAAATGGAGACTTCTATGCCAAAAGTCCGGAAAATCTTGAAACTAATAAAACAACATAACTCGAAATGATTGGAGAGCATAGAAAATAATTCGAAAATATTGTACAAGGTAGTAACCAAACGTGAAACGTAGTCTATTTGTAGTTTTTGTATCGATGTACACCACATATCTGCGATCTGTACGGACGAAAAAACCTCCATTTAGGATTAAAAAATGTATACTTTACAATACGTTCTCAATCCATGCTCTCCGTTATATCAACTCTTACTCGTAATATGCTTAAAACTCGATAATTTCCTAATTTTTATGCGTGAACGATACAAATGGCGGGCTTTTTCTCATCGAGGACTTGTTTCGAAAAAAATGATAGTAAAAACGTTAGTTTCGCAATTTATTCAAACAACTAAATCAAGAAGGTCACGGCTCTGCCCTAATTAACCTTTCAACTTAGCCAACACAACTATTCTATTCTCAAAATTTATTTTTAAGGTGATCATCGTGTCTAAATTGGAAAAGGTTTGATTTCTCTTTACTTCAAAGAACCTATGCTTGTTTTTTACTCTCAGTTGTTCACTAAAAGCTCCATATATCGTAGCGACAACAAAACCAGAAAACCTATTGTATTCGACACTAGTTCTACGCCTTCGGAAAGTGTTGAACGTGGATCGAAAGGCTTTCAAAACCATAGAAGGATTACTGTTATTCCTAACACGGCACAAGCAATGTTTCCGGCTCGGAGAGGGTTATTCACATTTTTTTGTTGTAGGAAATTTTGCTTTTAGTTCTAGAGCGATAGCTAAGAGGATAACCTTGGCTCGGCCCAACGAAGATAACTTTGACTCCAATGATTCATTGTCTGAATTTTCAGGTAATTTATAATGCCATTCATTCAGCCTTGTACTTACTTACAGTAAGTAAAAGTTCTCTCGATAGTTCTCAATCTGATAACGAACACCCGATTAGAAAAAGAGCTTTAGTTGACTCAAGACTCTTGAGTGTGGCCCTGAAGCCGATCTCTGGTGAACGAAAGTTTGTACATAAGAAAATTTCATATATATTCCTACTTAGGACTGGCAAGCTTCCACACACATTTGCTACTACACGGAAGCTTCTGATCAAAAATGACGATACCGAGAAAAACATTGAAAAAGTGAGTGATTCAATTATACTAATTACTATTATCTACTCTTAGCTATCTTCATCTCGATGTGTTGCTACTACAACAGCTGTAAGTCCTGTGCTGGGCTCGGGCAACAGGAAGCACCCACGAATAACGTAATTTCTTAAAGACACTTTTCTGCTCATGTATGCCTCATTCAGAAGTTGTAAATCTTTGCAGAAAAGTGATGAGTCATTAGGAAAAAAAAATAAACGTTTTCAACGAACAGGTTGCTGCGAGAATGAATTAGTAAATTAGCTGTCCATTCTTCCAAACTCAGTCAGTTCCAGAAAAGTGTTTCAACAGCTAAGCAGGACTCGAGAGAAAAATCTGAGGAGCTTCTTGAAAAGTTGAACTTATGCGTTCCATTCTACCGTTTCTATCAATTGAAGAATGACAACGAGCAAATGGTCAGTTTCAAAGATGATTGAAAAAAAAAACTTTTCAGGTTCTTCGAGCCAGCAAATTCTATGACAGCCATTGCCATTTAGATTATATTTTCAACAAACTGAAAAAAGTTTCAGGAAATCTGAATTATTGGAAAAAGAAATACCCGGAAGCTTTCCCCGATGGCTTTGGAGGTTTTTTCTTTTCATATTCCAAAGAGTATTTGTTCTTGTAATTCCAGGTTGTTTTCCTAATTTCATCGATCCCGAACTGTTTGTCGAGAGTTTGAAATCTGATACTTATGACATTGAGTGGATTAAAAGTGAAATACAGGTATAATATACGTTAGAATTTCGTTTATTAAGAAAATGTCTTGTAGAATCCATTGGTTGTAGGATGTGCTTTCGGATGTCATCCAAGATTTGCCAGTATGTGCACCGAAGAGTTTATACGAACTATCGAGTTGTTTTGTGAAGATTTTGGTACTTATAAAGTAAAGGCAATAGGGGAATGTGGACTTGATTTTTACAGGTTGTAACTGTTTTATAGTTATCTTATTTCTTCTTAAGATCAACTGAATCGTTCGCAGATCAAGTAAAGGCGTTGCAACGTCAAATCCTGGTAGCTGTGCGATTTAACCTCCCCCTGGTGATACACTGCAGGTTCAATTTTGGAATTTCTTGTAAAAGATAATATTTCATAGATCTGGAAGTGTAGATGCTGAGGAACCTTGCTTGAGAGTATTAGCCTCCGAAAAGGTGAAAACAAAAAGTATTAGTTGATTTAACATTCTCGTAGAGCTTATCGCGGTTTCACAACATCCATAGACACTGTTTCACCGGCAGCTGGGAGACTGCCCAAAAGTGGATGTCTTATTTTCCCAATATATATTTTGGTGAGTGCGCACTGATCGATAGTGGAGTGATGCATATTTAGGATATACTAGTGGCTGTTGTAATTTCGGTGCCAAGAGCGAAGAAATGGAAGCTCTAAGAAAAATTCCATTGGAACGGATTTTGCTCGAAACAGACGCTCCGTACTTCAAGCCTCAATCAGTTAGTTCCTCTCATGGTCACCTTGCTACCTCACATTTTTAAGTTTTCTAATGTTCAAACGGGTTCTGTTGCTTTACCAGGAATGGGTGAGTAGCACTTTTATGAAATTGTACAAGTTCTGAACTTTAGCAATATCTGTTGCTGAATTTCTGGCGATGGAAAGAGGCTTATCTGTAGATGCAGTTATTCAACAAACAACTAGAAACTTTGCTAGGATGTATGTCTTTAAAATTGAAGAACAATGACGTTAAGTATATATGCATGTGTGAGATTTCAAAATCTTAACTATATTGTAATATTCAGAGTAATAAATTTAATAATTGTGATTTAATTTATTTCTTCCCATGAAATTTTGGTTTCACAGCGTTTTCAAGTGAACCTTGGAATTGTGAACATAGTGATCATCAGCCTTATCCGTCTTCCCAGCAATATCCTATGTGATATGTAATAAAACATATCCAGTAACAGGCGAATGTTCCACTGGCAAGATGCTTAAACCCCGCCCACTTTGGGATTGAACAAGTCTTGAACAACAAATACAATACTGGACTAGAGGTCAGTCATTCACATACACCGACTGTCGTATGATCTCCTATGATCTCCTTCTACGTTTAAAAAAAAGAACTGTCTTACTATTATCATTGTAACCCTATATCCGTATAGATTGATATGCATGTCTGACTTGTTACATTTCATCTTTTCTTTTTAATTTTATTTATTTTACAGAAGTCGCACTACACGCAATGTTAAGAATTGTATTGCTTATCCAACTTTTCTCAATAGGATATGCTTGGCTGTAAGTTATTCTCGAATATTTTGAACATGAAATACGTTTGCTTCCTGTTGCTGAGAATCGCGATCCAGTTGTCTGGAGATTTATGTTCCTTACTCATAACCCTTAGTCATCTCTTTTGTTATAGTTGCACTTTTTCGAAGATGAAATTATGTTCTTGAAGAAAGTAAGAGAGTCTTGAGTATGTTCACAAGCTCGTACTTGATCGCGTGAGATATCAGAAGTTTACTTGAGTTGCTCGTTTGTCTTTGATATTTTGCCGACGTCAATCACTCCTCTACCTATGAGGAATATATTTTATGATGATTAATTTTGAAAAGGAATGCGCTTGCAACTGTTCCTCAAAAAATCAGATAAGATGTTTTCCTGAAAGATAGATAAGCTTAGAACAATCGTCTTAGGCTATTTCTGTTGCCATGTCAGAATCAAGTGTACCTTCTGGTTACCATTTGTGGATGTTCCTATCTATTTATGGTATGGAAATATTGAATATTTACGGCTTTCGGCATTTTGTCTATCCTTCTCTCATCCATGACCTATGCAACAGTTTTATTACCATGTACGGAAAAGGAGATGGCTAGCCTCCGGGTCCTAATTGATCTATAACATGTGTTGTTGGCAGAATATTGTTTCTTTGCAAATACCGAGATTTATGACTGTTTCGCCACGATCCCTCATAACCCTGTTAGAATGTGGTGATGACGGCACAGGCTAGGGTCAAAGGCGGAAGTTCTTGTCAATCATTGTAAAAGAGGATATGCAATAGCCGTCTATTCTTTTTCCTTCAATCAATTTTGATTTTTCAGGTTGTTATCGGAAGCTAAAAAAGAAAGATTTACCGGGAGAACATTGGCATCAGCATGTGCTATGACGCCTGGAATGTCCAATCGCCAAAGAGAAATTTGTATACGTAACCCATTAGCTATGAAACACGTAGTGGAAGGATTACGCATGGCTATGGATGAATGCCAAGAAACATTCAGAAATCATGTTTGGAATTGTACCGTAATTGCTCCAGGACAAGGAATGTCACCATCAGAGAGTACTTGTTTTTAAAATAAGTTATTAGTTTTATTTTTGAATTTTCAGTGGCATCAAAAGAATCTGCCTATGTTTATGCCATATCCTCAGCTGGTGTGAGTCATGCCTTGGCCAAGGCTTGTGCTAAGGTACCTTTTATTACTAATGATTGACCTGATACCATTTTTGTGATCCTAATATATGACCTTTTTCTATTCATAAAAATTTTATGATTTCTATTGTAATCCTGTGCCATCATCATATATATGTATTCAGGGCGAAATCGAAGACTGTGGATGTGGACCAATGCCTACGCTTACTGGGAGAAATTTTGTGTGGGCTGGATGCTCGGATAATGTACGATACGGCAACTCCTTTGGAAGAAAATTCATTGATACCGTCGACAAAGTCCAAAAGGACTCGAGGTTGCCATCAGAATTTTAAATATCTTTACTTTATTGGTTCTAGAGCGCTTATGAATCTTCATAACAATCGAGTAGGAAGACGCTTATTGGCATTGGGTATGCAAAAACAGTGCAAATGTCATGGTGTTAGTGGAAGCTGTGTTACCAAGACTTGCTGGAAAGTTGTTCCCAGGTAAGAAAGTTTGCAATTCTCAATATTTAAGAGTATGGTATTCAGATTTGACCAATTCGCTACTATGCTTCGTGAAAAATATGAGCTAGCTCAACAAGTTACTGCCGACCCTGATAGCTCTACTTTGATGGTTAGAGCCCCAGTGTCAGAGAAAGGCAGATCTGAGAGATACCTCAAAGAAGTTGAAAAGACCCAGGTAAGACTCAACTTCTTCACAGACTGTATATGTTACATAACTTTTTTTTGCAGGTTGTAAAGAACGACCTCATCTTTCTCGACCCTTCCCCTGATTACTGCAAGTTAGAGTACAATGGTGCTGCAACTACTCGAGGAAGAGAATGTGGAGACCACTGTGATCAGATCTGCTGTGGTAGAGGTTAGTTTTTAAACGAAAAGCTGGGAGTATTGTTCATCATTTTAGGATTCAATATTGTTCGTGAAATAGTCGATGAGCCTTGCGAATGCAAGTTCATCTGGTGTTGCGAAGTCAAATGCAAAACATGCAAAAAGATCGTGAATCGCCATTATTGTCGTTAAGTTTCTCCCAGATCAGGCCCATGCTTGAGATCATAATCAAGAAAGCCACTTACTATCTCTAATAATAAGTTTCCTAACCTAAATTGCCTGACTTCTTAGACAAAAGCTTTAGGAATCATAATTTCCTGTGAATGTTTACTAATAATAATTTTTAATTAAAAAAATCAAGGATTTTGAACGTACATCCTACCTCGCAGAGTTTTTATCTTGGCTATTTATTAGTTGAACAAAGCGCGCTAGATAAGTTCTACTCTCTACTCACAACCAAGTATGTGTGTGTATGTGCCTTAACTTCTTTTAAACCTTTTAAGGTTTTAAAGTTTTTTTTTAGCTTGAAGTTTGTGCTTGAACGAGTTTGTTTCATAAGAAATCTTTCACTAATAATGATCTTATCCTTTTGAATCTCGTGTGAATTTGCTCGACTTTTCACGAGAATAATCAGTTTTTACTCATGTGCAATGACTACTACTACTTTAAACGTTTTCTGTACATAAACTTCAACATTTTCAGCATTGATTTGTTATAATTATCTGTTTGACAGTTTGATAAATGTTATGACGTATGATGTTGTTCTCATTTGACTCTCATGTATAGACGACCGCTCACATGAATTGAAGAATGACGGAATGAAAATTCAATGAATTCATTCTTCATCAGACCAATGTAGAGCGGTTGGTTTTTATTCTGTTTGCAGTAATATATTCAAGGTTTTCATTCTTTCAACTTATCGTTAATCACAAATGACTCTTGATTGCATTTTCTTTTTTAATTCGCTCAGCCTCTCTAATTCCACTTAGATAAGCACCTATTGCTGTTTGAAATAATCTGAAGAATGATAAGTGATTAAAAGGCAGAACAAATATTCTTACCTATCATGAGTTGCTTCTCCCGCGAACAAAATCTTAGATCTTCCGTTGGAGCTAATCGGGCGAGCCAAATATTCTGTTGTGAAGCCAGCTTCTGCCTGTGCTCTGCTCAAGTATGAATATGATCCACAAAGAAGGTCATTTTTCGTTAATTGTGTTCTGAAAGAATCTTCTTCTGGGTTTTCTAAATGTTCTCTGACCTTACAATTTCAGAAGGAGGGTCTATAGATTGATCATTCATCATATCTCTAATCAGTTTTGTAATCTTCTCTTTGATTTCTTCTGTTTCCATTTGATCGATTATCTGGAAATGTTTCTAAATGAAATCTTCCTTTCAAGTGAAAATTCATTACAGCGTTTCCTTCTCCTGCAACCCAAGCCATCAATGTATTTGGTTCCCACGAGACAACCTTAAAAAAGAGAAACGTGAAATAGTTCCGCGTTCGTGCATTTTTGTTCATTCTTCGGCAATGAAATACTTCCTAACCTGTAAAGTTGTGATTTCTCTTTCAAACGGAGAGATATGTTTCCTTGCTAAGCCTCTCACTGGCAACGGGGCTAATGAGAAAGTATCTGGTTTCCAGAATGGTTTCTCCCATCGGAAGAATATCTTAGACGATTCACCAAAACCTGAGAGAATATTACAAAAATGTCTTAAAAGGCTCATAATACCTATTTTCTCGATAGCCTCTTGCTTATACGCTGGAAGTACAGGATTGAATAGAATTCTGTGAAATCTTTTCAAATGTCCTAACGAGCATGTTACAATAACATGATCGAACTTCTGTGGATATTCTCCTTCTTTTGTCGTCAAAACTATTTTATCATCTGCATAATCAATGGTCTTCACAGTTGTATTGAAATGAAATACATTTTGAGGTATGGAAGACATGATATCATCAAGAATAGCCTTAACAATTACAATTCCTCACGTTCAATGAGCTAAGCTCACCTTGTATCCTATTTCATTTGTTGTGAAAGATTCACATGTTGGACCACCATCATTCCAATGTTTAAGAACACTCAAACTAAGCTACAAAAGTACTTCTAGTTAGATGTTCGAAAATCTCATGGTAAGCTTACGTTCTTCCAATCTGCAGCCCATTCAAACTCCCAGTAGGACCTATACGATCTTGTCAAAGCATCGAAAACATCTTTTCTTCTGCCATTTATATTATTTTCCTAAAAATATCTCAAATATCTAATCAAGCAATAAACATACTATCAAAAAGCGCTCATAATCTTCCATGAAGAGGTCATGGAAAGTATAAGCAATACCCATAATGGTGTAATTGGCTGAAAACTCCCTATACCGTCCATCTAATGGTTCAACAAACTTCTTGAACAGCTCTATATCCTTCCTTAACATATGTACAGATTGAAAAGCAAAGACAATAGATATTTTACGGGTCAACTGGCTGATTTCCTACAAGGAACTCGGCTTCATCGAAATGAGCTGTGTCTGACACAGGATCTGATAACACTCCAACCCTCTGAGCTATTTCATAAATAGGATTATCAGTTCCATTGATGAATTGAGCTCCCATTTGCAAATATCCTCCATCTGATAGAATAACAAGTAGAAAAACTCAGTATTGAACACTAACGATAAGGGATTGGATGAATTCTTCCGCCAATTCTATCTGAACCTTCGAATACTTGATAATCCGAAAATCCCAATTCGGTGAGACGTTTAGCAGCGGATAGTCCAGCAATTCCAGCACCAATTATGGCAATTTTAGGAGACATATCTATGATATAAAGCTTAATGAGTGTGTAAGGCTTGATGAGAGTGCAAGTAAAGGTTGTCAAAAGATGAAACGAAAGGGAAAAGAGCGAACAAACAAGAGGTAATAGTAAATAAAGATAATTTAAGAAATGTAGGCGAATCAAATAAGAAAAAGTCTATCGGGCGTGAATGAGCATATAAAATGTCATTTCCTTATCAAACTTGATATGACAAGCTTTCGTTAATGATATTATGAAAAAAAAATTCTTTTTATTCTGCTCAGATTTCATGATTTATTAATATTTAAATTTTATTATTGATGATAGCCGATATATTGGCTTGTAATCCAGATATCAGAAAGAACCATCCAATAACAAAAAAGAAAATATTTTGTGAAACAAAGCCAATCTTATAAAATAAATGTTTTTGTTCTTTAATGAATTTTGGAAGAAAAACACATGTGCTCATGACTGATGGAATAATCCATGATAACAACATTCCAGCAGTTATTCCTATAAATGGAATTATATCCTGCAACCTGGGTATGAGCATTGATAGTGACACTATAATTAGCATAATTAGTCTCATCTCATTAACTATTAATCTATTACTTGGCACCAATACTGTAACGATCCTGAAAACATACTCAGAACCCATCACAATCCACTTCGAGCATTTCCTTTCAATCAAACTTGTTTCCATCGTAGGCCACATCATTTCCACAATCACATAAATTTGAAGAACGTTTCCGAAGAAAACGACAAAGACCAACAAGATCTTTATAATTACATTTTCACTGGAAATTCCTTTTTACAACTTCGATTTCAAAATATATAAATGGGTTACGTTGTATCCGGCAAGTTTAATGTTATACTTCCTTGGACATCTTGACCATATGTTATGTATCCGAAGAACCCACAGTATGTGTAGACAATGGAAACAAGGCTCATTCCTTTTTCAGAATTCATGTAATGTCTCTTTCATTTATAATTTGCTACCTGTAGATAGAACGCCTGTGAATCCTATCATGTCTTGCGGATGTCTCAATTTATTTTCCAACGGCAAAACCTTAGAATAAGAAGTTTCTCATCAATCATTCGGAAACAAACCATGGCTTGTCCTTCGAATGAGTACAATAGAGATCCAGCACAATTGACAAGTCCATCAAATGATGTAAAAACTGGTAAAGATTTCCATTGCCATGAAGAAGTGAATAACTCCTGAATTCATAAGCTCTATGTAACTCAAAACTAGAAAACAACTTGTAGAATCATTGCAATACTCAGGAATATAAAGACGTTTCCAACCAAGCAGATGAAAGTAACAGTTCGTATGTTCCGCACGAAGTTAATCAGAGTAGCAGGTATAGTATAGAGCAAGAACAAATCAGTAGTACTTAAATGAGATCCAACGTTGAAGTAAGCAAGTATCTGTTGTATATGTTCAATTACAAAAACATAAGAGACACTTGCAACTCCGATCTGGAAAGCTATCAAGCATCCATTCACGAAATATCTGAATTGTAGATTTTGAGAACGTTTAGAGTTTTTTTATGATAATTACTTAGCTATGTTATGATATTTAGAGAAAATTTGAAAACTATTCTTGAAGCCGACTGCTGCCATGTTACCATAGTCAAGATACTCATACTCAGTTCTTAAACATACTCATGTTACTTACAGGAAGTCTGAATGTGTTAACATTCTACATAGATACTGCGAACACATGACAACCTTCTGCATAGCTAAAGTACTGATTGTCCCAATGAAGAAAACAAGGAAGAAAGCAGTCTAAGCATCATGGAAGTCTATTCATAATCAACAAGCTCTTACCCAAAGACCTCCTTGTTTGAAAGCCATGGCTACTGAGAAGCAACCAGGACCTATCATTCCATTAATGAAATTAATAAGATTATATGTACAACTGAAGTTTATATATTCTTTCATATGCATATATATACAAATTGTATATTAACTCACGATATTCCATTTTCTCTAACAATTTTTCTTTCAGCCACCATTTGGCTCATCATCGAACAGCTTGCTAGATAACACTTCCTTTCTTTGTCCTTTTATAGTGGAACTTCTCTTTTTCTAAACATTATTCATCAGATGTTTCTTTCATTTGTCACAAAGTTTGCTATTTCTTAGGACTTCGTAAAGTTTTTTTTGAAAAAATATCTATGCAAATGGCAATTGTTCGAGATTTATGCGGGTCACGTCTATCACGTCAGTTTACACCTCACACGAAATTCTGATGTTCTTTCTTTCCGAAAGTGTACGAACGGTCGTGTTTCTATTTAAGCTTACAAATATTAAAGTTTTCACAAATAATTTGAACTTCAAAAGACAGTTAATAGAGAGTTAAAATTGAAATAAATCAGTGAATCTGGGCCTTATCAGTGTCTCTGTAGATTACAGGGCGTAGTAGTAATGGTTGATCTTTAAAATATATTCGACGTGTTCATTCAGATATTATGCTAATCATTTTATATTTACAAAAAGCACTGTTTACAAACAGAAATTGCTATTATTATTCATTTAGTCGATCAGATTCTATTCTTTCGAACGAGGCGAATGGCAAAGACTCTTATGTGATACTATACTCTATGTTTTGAGTCGATTGAGAAAAAGATAATCAAAGAATTCTTTTATTATAAGCATAACCCGTGAATAATATCAATGCGTTATCAAGAGGAAGTTGTTAGGAAAGACAAACATCTTGACCAATTTGTAAGTTATTGCAGTTGATTCCTGAATTTCTTTGCATGAAGTGTTCTTCTGTTATACCATTAGTCTGCCAAAGGTTAGCACATGTGTCTCCGGCTTTGATTGAGTATAGCTTTTGGCAGGATGCATCATCGCGGTATTGTCCAGGGCGTAAAGTATTAGGATCTGTACATACTTGTTGGCCGAGTTGTAATGTTTGACAGTTCACATTAGGGTTCAATCGAGAAAATTCCAATTGCGTCATTCCGTTAGCTGACCAGATATCAAAGCAAGTGTCACCAAGCTTGATTGTATGAATTCGGCAGGTTTCATTCACTTTTGTGTCCGAAGAAGAATCGTATAAGGGACGGTAAATTTGTTGCACGTTCTGACCTACTGATGGTTGATAAGATAATTGAGATTGTGAGACCGGGGCTCCATATTGAAATATTGAACCTGACTGTGGTGTTTGAGCTTGAGCAGTTGATGATTGATACTGGTTCTGCATTGGTCTTGGCTGGTATTGTGTCTGTTGATGCACACTCGGTTGAGTTTGAGATTCATACTGAGTCTGTTGGGGCTGAGAGAATGTTTGGTATTGAAGCTGGGTCGAGGGTTGATTCTGAACTTGAGATGGAGATTGAACTTGTTGAGCCGTGTTAGGCAACTGCTGAGTTCGCAACTGTCCTTGCGACTGTACCTGAGAGCTTGGGCCCTGAGGCTGGTATTGAGTTTGTTGAACTGACGGCTGGTATTGAGTTTGTTGAGCTGGCGGCTGGTATTGAGTTTGTTGAACTGGCGGTTGGTAATAAGGCTGTGAAGTTTGAGGATGATACTGAGATTGTTGAGTTTGTTGAACGCCTGTCTGGTAGGATGACTGAGAAGGCTGTGGTTGGTAAGAAGACTGTGAAGCTTGTGGCTGATACAGTGTTTGTTGAGGCTCATAGAAAATTTGCTGTGGACTAGATTGGACTTGCTGGTACAAAGTTTGTTGGTCTGAGGTTTGTGTTTGAGCTTGTTGGTATGGAACTGTTTGAATATGCGATGGTTGTGGTTGAGCACTGATCAGCTGAGAACTATGAGGTGAACTTTGAGATTGTTGATACTGTGCAGGTGGAATGTAGTTAGCTGAATTGGTATTTGACTGCACGTTTCCGCCAGAATATGGAAGCCTCGCTGGATAAGGATCGTAGTAGGGAGTAGGACTACTATAAGATGGCTGTGTTGAAGGATTCATACTTCCACTAGGTGCCGATGTTTGATAGGGATCATATTGATGGTTGGTCGTATCAGGAAGATACCCACGAAGACAAACTTTTTCACCAACTTGAAGATTTCTGCAACTGATTCCTGGGTTTGAAGACATGAAAGCAGTTTCATTAAGAGCGTTGGATAGCCATAATGCTTGACAAGTATCTCCTGATTTAATTGAATATAGTTTCTGGCATGTAGAAGAACTAGGGTCATCACGGTATTGTCCTGGTAAAAGTGGATCGGGAATAATACAAACAGTTTGTCCAACTTGGAGGTTTTGGCAGTTTAAGGTTGGGTTGGCTGAAGTGAAAGTTTCCTTAGTCATACCATTATTCGTCCATAAGTTATAGCATGTGTCACCATTCTTGATCGAAACTTGAGTACAGTTATTGGCGGAAACTAATGAGTAAGTGAATAGAATTAGAATGAGTAGAACTCTCATTTTGAAGACTTTGAGCTTCTACAGAAGTTCTCCCTCTTTTATGTATTTTTACTTCACAAATAAATCATTTTTTAAGTCAATAATGGAAAATGGCGTGTTTGTCACTTGATTCCAGTCTTTTACTTATATCGAATACTTCGAGCTTTTTGTTTGATCTTTAACGCATCTATTAACCCTCAGAAGCTATCTGGCAAATAAAACAGAAACTTCAGTTTCCAACTCATTTACTTGTTGTTTAATATATCAGCAAATCTATTGAATAAACATCTTTGGCTGCACTTTCTATCAGAGTATTATCTCATGCAGCTTACCTTATTTCGAAGAAGAGGGTTTTCCCTTCCAGAGATGCTCACTTCATAAGATATATGAAACCTCATCAGCTTTCACGACATAAGGCAGACAGTTGTCGTAAAATTCAGAATTTAATGGGTTATCTCCTTTATTCCCATATTCGGTCGTATATTATCGAGTAATTAAATATCAAAAGAATCGAAAAATGACCCATCTGTAGAAGTTTCAATCAATTTTGGATTCGGGCAGGTTAAACTCTTCTGAAAAGCTTCTATTCCCATAAAAGCCAGCTGTCTTTTCATTTTACCTTTACAGCCGGAAGTCTTTCTCTCTACTCTCTGTCCCTCTCTCTTGCTAACTCTGTATTTCTGTTCCTCTTCCTATTTCTGTTTCTCTATCATTTACAAAGAAGAAACAACTTAAAGTAGAAGAAAGAGGCAAAAGTCGTTAAATCGTATGGCTATTAGTCATTAAAATACGGAACACCATCACCTGAACATCTGCATTAGATGTTCAACACACAATCAAATTTACAACAAAAATTGGAAGCAGAACAACCGTAAATGAACAAATTGCTGATTTATTTCATACAAAAACCGGATATTCAGAGGTTACTTCATCACGGGAACATCAGAAATCGGATTATCCTCCGAAACTATGAAAAATCTCAACTTTCCATTCTTGGAAGAACATACAAGAAGACAGAGCATCTCTCATTAATCTTCGATAAATAAAAAACTTATTCTGTATGAACTGGAGGGAGAATGAGCTCTGTCAATTCATGATGAGTGACAGAAAGATAGAGAGAGGGTGAGAGAAACAAAAAGGTTATTCTCAGCTGTTGAATGCCAAAACGGTTGTTTCAGTGGAATGACCTGTCGATCAGGCTTTCAATCACATTCATCAAATTAGATTAACCTAGATTTATTAGAAAAATACATTCGTTTTATGAGATTTTCATCAGTAAACGACTATAAGCATATGTCCATGAAGCACAAACAGTTTCTGCTTGAAATTCTTTTTTTGTTGTTCGAATTAAACGAGACAAATGAAGTGTTTGATGGATTCTATTCTCGATGTCTTGTAAGTCATTTAATGAATTTCCTTCATTGTTCTTCATTCTTTTTTAAATAAGAAGAAATTATTAGGCGCCAAAATGCTGAAATCTGGTTGGTAAGTAAGCTGTGAGAAGCTATTTTCTCTTTTTATTTTTAATCATCTCTTCCTCTCTCTCTCTCTCTCTCCTTTACCATACAACCCCGCTTCTCCTCATCTCAGTCTACCAATTTCCCAAAGTCGCAGAATTGTCTTCATTAACTTCAGAAGACAAGGATTGTCAGTTATTCAGCTTCTTCATCCTATCCCATTCGGCTCATTAGATGTGAATGTGAGAAGCCTGTTGCCCACCCAAACTGCTTTATAGATCTACTTTTATTGGATTTCATAGATCTAAAGCTCCATTTTGTTCCTTAATTCTCATCACGTTATTTGAGCTCAATTAGCGGAATATTCTCATTTTTAGTCATCTTTTTGGATTCATTTCGTTATAAATAAGCGCAGATGTTGGATGTTTTCCCAGTCTTCTCCCCCTCTATCTCTCTTACCCTCTCTGTCGAATTCATCTAAGACCTTGATGCCGCAGATTTTATGGCATTCAGACCTCTTTTCGTCCTTTTCAACCTCCTAGCCTCATTTTTCCCTCTTAATCTCTCCCAAACTCTCTTGACAGATAGTATGTTCTAAGCTTTCATCGGTTTGTCGAATGGAACTGAAAGAAAAAAAGTTTTTTTCTATCGTTAATCCTCGTCCTAATGGAAGGAAAACCGATCAGAAGTCCCCATCATGATATAGCTAAATAAAATAATTCATTTTCTTGTGTCATTCTTATCAAATCTATTCATGGGACAGCTTCTATTTGAATACTAAAAATACTTTCAAATATCCAGATTTATTCACAGAGGCTATATCTGTTTGGTCAGCACGACAACCGAATGAACTCAATGTTCTGGAACAACAAATTCCTTTCATTTCGTGTCAGAAGTGTCAAAAAGAAAAAAAATATCATCTTGTTTCTTCTTAATCTATCTTCACTCATATTTGGAATGAAAAGCCCTTTTCCATCGTTTGTATCGTTCTTTACAACGTTTGAATACAATACACTTCGTTTGAGTTATACGTGCTCATCTGACTGACCAACTGAAAGTGTGGTAACTCGTATTCATTTCTATCAAACATTTCGTACAAAGCGGTTGTTCATAACTCTTTCTCTCTTCCACTCTCCCGCTCGTTTACTTCAACAGCCTTTTCTTTCTTTAAATGACGACTGATATTCATCTTTTTCCCTCTTTATTCAGTCATCTTCCTCTATTCCATGTTCATTCGTTGTTCCTTTTTTTCTTTTTTCACTTTGTTTTCGGCCTTGGCCGCCAGATAGACTATGAGATGATTGTCGTCTTCGTTATCGCACGATTTTCGACATTTCCAATTTTCAACTTGTAAAAGAAAATGACTCAAATTAAAATATATAACTATACGTATATATACTATATGCTATACGTATAGTTAATACATATTGTATTATCTTATCAATTTCTTCCTTTTTTTTGTTGACCTTCATAAGTAGAGATTAAACATCAAAATACGAGAAATGTGATGACAAATTACATTTTTCATTTGTTTTTTTCGCCTTTCGTCCATTCTTTTCGAACTTTCGTCAGATTTATGATTGAAGAATCGCGTTCTCACTTCATCTTTTCCGGCTTTCCTTTCGTAGTCACACGTTTTTCTCACGATATCGTTTTTTTTTGGACAAATCCTGCCACTTCTTCAACATCTTCGTTCTTCCTCCTTTTCTTTTATTTCTCAGATAAATATGGTCTGACTCGATATGGACACTATCGATTCTCTTTACACAAATGTTTTACAAATTTGAGATATCACATACACATAGGTCATCGGATCGAACACAAATTAGCCTCAGCCTGACTGATTTTTTTTTCCTTCATCTTCATATTCCTCTTCATTATCTTCTCAGATGGCTTACGGCGATCAGAATATTATCTTTTCTTGTATATAACTTGCCTGAGATTGTATGTTCGCATCCTATGTTCCTCACAACTTCTAACCAATCTTGCCCAGATTTCTATTCGTTCAGGCAAGCGGAATAATTGTAGATTTGAGACTTATTTCTCATTTTTACTATAACTTTCAAGACAGACTATGAACTTTCTTTATTAAAAGTTTTTTCTCTCTTCTTTTTAGTCATGAAAAACCGTTTAGTAATTCGTAAAGTGAGTTTCCACGTTCTACGGAATGACTCTTTCATCTTCCGCTTCAACCTAACTTCTCTCAATGTCAAGAAGTTTCTTTTGAAAAACTTTTCTCTCATAAACTGGTGTTATAAGATAATTTTTGTTGTAAAAACATACGAGATGCTTGTTTTGGTCATTGATATACATTCTGAAATTTGTATTTGAGATTATCCCTTGGGCTGTGACACTCGTTCGTCAGCTCCGTCATAATCATCGTCGAAAATGCGATGTGTGCAATCTTCTACAATTTCCAAATATTTTTTTGTTTTCTTTCGTGTCATTCATATATTTCACCGTTTTCATTCTGTCACTATCAAATCTGGATCTCGTCGTGAAGTTGTTTGATTGAAAATCACTTTGTTTCAATTTAAAATATCTTATAGTTAAGAAAAAAAATTTTTTTTCTTCATTCAACGCTTTTTTCAAAGTTTTTTAGTTTTTTCCTTGAAAATTGAGAAAAGCACCAGAAGACCTTTACAAACAATGTTAACTTCGACCATAAACTGAAGGAAATGTCCATCTTTAATCGCATTTCTGCCAGTTTATTTAGGAATTATCGCAAATTTTCCTTAATTTTTTGGTCTTTTGCGAATCAAATGTAAATCCGATGATGTCAGTCGTTTGGTTTTTTAAATGAAACAACATCTTCCCTATTCGGTGGAGATTTGTGTTCTTGCTGTTAAATTCAAATGTTTATCTCTCAAACACTTATCATATCACTTGTCATTCATCAAATAGTTTATCTCAGCTTACTATTACTTTCATCTACCTTTTCAACAGCTTTTCTGATGCTCAATCTCTTTCTCTCCACTTTTTTTCACTGAAAACGGAGACAAGGAAGCCTAAACCTCAATTGAGAGAGAGAGAGAGAGAGAGAGAGAGAAAGATTTACCAAGAGAGAATGATGATGAATTTATATAAAAAAGAAAATAAAGAGAAAAAGCTTCTTCCTACCATCCAAATCATTCTTGTGTACATATGGATGCCGAGATGATTGAACTATATTCGAGGACAGTTTATCCGAGGCTAATAGTGTTACCTCTGTCAATCTCCACTCCCTTTCTAAACCTCTTCTCAGTATACTTTTGACCATATGCCATTCATTCAATTTCTTTGTCTCTCTCTATCTTTTACTATCTTTCTTTTAGAACCTCTTACTGTGATTTCAATCTTCTTCCCTCTTCTTTTCGCCCACTGTTACTACTGTCCAGACATTTCTTGCTTTCACCAGTTGCAGCTGTCATTTTAATGGAGATTTTGCCTATTTAGTCATCTTTTCTGCATTTTCACACTCAGCTCTACATCTTCTGCATTCTATTCTGCTCAAACATAACTTTTGAAACTTCAATTAGTACCAAAAGCACATTCAGTTCTTCTGCTCAACAACCCTTCTCATGAATTGTAGAAAGAAGAACAAGAAAAAATGTTTAATGATAGCCAATAATAATTCTTTTGCGCTACTTTATTGATTTGACTCATAGTTTTAGATTACAAAACCAAAAAACACATTTTGTTTTATCAAATGAAAACAATCCAATCCAGTAGACTGTCTGGTTTTGTGTGAAGAGCAGCAAAAAAGAAAAAGAAGAGGACTTTGTCTTCAAAATGCTTTTGTTTCTACTTTCTCCCTGTAAGAATAGAACTTCCGTTGAACGATGGTTCTACAGACATGCTTTTGTTTATTTTTTTTTTCCATTCACTTTTTTCAAGATCTGAATAGTTGCTGGCTAATGTAGTTCATTTGCATATTTTGCGAATCTTTTGACGTGTGTTGATACGTGGATAGATATGATTTCATTTTGAATGAACGAGTCTCAAGAACGGTTGTATAGCTATGTTTGTTTCGAAAAAAATGCATACTTTGGCTAAGAAAAGAGTCTTTCGACTTCATTCGGTCCGTTTCTTTATGTCATTCGCCAAGCCTGATTTCTTGACATCGAAAAGCTTGAATAACCAACCAACCACTTGTATTCGTTGTGCATAAGATGGCAAAAACAAACATTCTATCTTTGATTTCCTAAATATTATTACAATTCAATTATATATATTATATGAAAAGAAAGTGTGGAGAATAAGAGGAAAAATGTTAGAGGAGTACAGAGAGAGAGAGAGAGAGAGAGAATGAGGGAGAGAGAGATATGAGATAGAAGGAGAGAAAGAAAACAGAATGAATATGACGAGAAGAGAATGAAAAAGTTTATGAAAAAGATATTTGGAAGTACTTGATTTCCCATCTTAGATGTCTTCGCATCCTATATTTCAGCTTTTCATCAATTTTTTCTGCTTTAATTTATTTATTTTTTCCTCATTCTCACAAAACTTTTCCTTCTTTCGTTTTCCAAGCCAGAATTGTGTTGTCTTCTGTTCTTTTTAGGATGAAACATGATCTTGCTTGCTTTTCGAGAGCAACTCGTCTACCACCCCAACTCAAAGCTTCACATTGAACTAATTCTTGCTCTATTCACATGGTTCCTTAAATGGAACTTGGCCGTTTGCACTCCGAATTCGTTCTAATTCTTTTTTTCTTTTATTTTAAGCATTTTAATACTATTGAATAGAAGAACAGACAGACAGAGAGAGAAACAGAAAAAACAATCATAACAAAAAGAAACTTCATCTTCTTCTCCTCTCCTCTCCTCTCCTTCACACCCACCCCCACCAAAATACAAAAAGTGATAAGAAATTGTCCTTGTTTCCTTCATTTATTTCAAGATAATGATGATGTTTTCTCGTCATACAAACACCAAAAAAAACATCGAAATTGACCTTCAATTGACGATTAGCCACCATTTTCCTTTTTTTTTTCTTTTTTTCCTTCTTCTCCCAACTGATGATGAACACTTTTCAACAGGATTTCCATGAGATGGATGACATTCAAGTTAATGATCGTTATCATTTTATTATTTTTTTTTTTGCTTTTTTCCTATCGTTTACAAACCCTCGGATGAAGTTTCCTGTAAAGAAGTAATTATAAGTTGGCCAGCATTTTATCTTCAAAAATCATCATTTATGTCCTTGAAGAATGTGTTCTAGCTATTTCATATTCTATTTTCAACACACTTCATCATCTGTTGACCATTGTTTGTAATTGTATAACTGGTAGAATGAGAGTATCATTGTAATCATCCATATACTCTGTTTATCAATGAGTCATCATGATGAGATGTAATGTTGGAAGCTGTTTCTTATGTACTAAGAAGGTAATTACCCAATAACATGTAATTACTATTTTGAAATGAACTATCTGTCATAGCTTTCGTTCCTCTCTGTACCTGTCCTATTTCTCTTTTCTACTCTCTTGTACATACATATCGTTTACCTTAACCTCTAAATCTCTTTCTAATCTTTCTTTCTCTGCTACTCTTCTTTTCATTGTTTTCATATCGATATAATTCCTTTTGTTGCTAGACATTCAAAAATGAAAAAGTTTGCGAGCCCTGTTGCTGAATAAGCTTCACTGACTTGCTCTGCGACATTTTTATAGCATATTCCCATGAAATTGTCGACCCAGAGTCAGGAAAATGGATGACCAATATTCTTTTCTTAGCTCGAAGCTCATCTTTTATCTTTCACATGTCTCCATCTATCTAGTTCTATTGAAATTTCGAAAAAAAAAATGAAAAATAAGGACATAGTTTCGTTGACAAAGCTGTTTTATGTCTTTCAACTCTTCTAGAACTGTTTTCTATTATGAGATGTCATTCTAATACTATTGATGATAGTCAAGTATCTTCTTCACGTATTTGTTTACGTGAATCACGTGGTAATGACGTGAACCACGCAATTTACATATTTTTTGGTCATTTTTACAATGAGCTGAATCATAGAGCGGTTGTGCTGTGGTATCAGCAAGAGTGTAATTTGAATGGTTACTGTTTGATATAATGATAGTGTTTATGCTCTCACATTCTTGAAATAATCTAATTCAATCAGCAATCATCTTCTTCCTTTTTTTAACTTCGTAAATACAAGCAATTGATGGCTATTAAGAAAGATGAAAAGCGTTGTCTTTATTTGCTTGTTGTCCTACTTGTCCACTTTATCTTCTTCGTCTCTTCATCTTCTTCTACATTCGGCTTCTTCAATGCATATTCTGAAGCTTTGAAGTGAACGTTGTTCAGTCCGTGTTTCACGAGACGATAAGAGAATATGAGGAAAATCCGAAGACAAACCATTTTTTTTCTCAAAAAAAATAGTTTTAATAGCTAAATGAGAAAACCTTTATTGAATTACTTGACTGACCATCACACACTCCTCTCTTCCCTCATTTCTCGGTTTGGCACATCTTCACATATCAATCTGACCTATTATTTCCTGTTTATTTACATTTCGAAGAGAATAACCTTATTAGGTTATTTGCCTCTTTTAATTTCTCATTTTGAGTCTTATCTTTGCTTCTTTCATTTTTCAACCATCAATCGTTTCTTTTTTTAACAAAATAAAATATCTGAAAGAGTTATAAAAACGATCAACGAAAACCTCATTGTCCTTAATAGCCTTTTGACGTGCTTCAGACTGTTTTTCTATATCGGAAACATCGATGAACAAGAGGCTATGAAGGAGATTTTTGTCGTTTTCAAGCAGATGTTGACGATCAAACTTTTTTTTTCATTTTTAGTCTTTTAAACTATTTTCCTTTTTAACAATAACTTCTCTTCTCGTTCCTCTGTACAATCCGTAAAGATGTCATTGATTTTGAATTTTCTCAACATTTTTTTGGTGTTTTCATTGGAGTTGTCATATCATTGACTGAGATGATGTTGTTGGGACTTCTTTCTTACAACATTAGCTTTTTAGTCTTCTTTCTTTGTCTGTTCATCTTTCAATGTTTCTTCATAGCGTCGACGTTCTAATCACCTCTTCTGTAATTCTTCCGCTTATTCCCAGCTCAGCAGCTCAAGACGACACGAGAGGTTCTGGCCGTCAAAAGATTAGGTTTACGATTCGTTTTAACCACATTTTAAGTTTGTCTTGTTTCCCTGTTCTAACACTTTATAGAAGGACATCCAACGTACTATACAAAAACATGTTTGATTATTATTATTATTTATGTCGAAATAATGTCAAAAGCAAGTCTTTTTCACGAATACACATGATTTGATGAAAGTTTAATTCTTTTTTCCTTTTTTGCTTAATTTTTTCGATCCCCCAGTTAATTTGTGGAAATTCAACTCCTTGCTGACTAATCGTTTTTCCATCTTGGCGACAATTACGAAATTTTTTTTATTCTCATCTCAAACCTGAACGATGTCCTTTCAGTCACTATTCTAACCTCAACTAATCACACATGTGTTCGGTATTTTCATCTGAAGACTATATAAAGAAATCTTTATTAATTATTGCCAACGATATGCTATGGATGTGGGTCGTCTCGAGGTGAGAAGAATGAATGATATGGACATCGTCAACATTCACGACCACATCTTCATCATCGTCAACATCATGACATCGTCGTTGTCGTGGTCGACGAAGACGTTCATTCTCTTAAAATTCTTCCTCTTTCTGTGATTTCTCATCATCTTCCTTTTTTCCATTTCTGTTATCGTTATTGTCATTCTCATCTCACATTTTAACATCCAATCCTTTCATAATAAATTCGCACCCAACGATAACATAACCATTATTTCGACTATGAACGATTACAGTTTATCTTTTTATTATAATTATCGATTACATTGATGAGATACATTTAGCCAAAACATTCTTTTTTATTATAACTTACTTGGTCATAACCCATCTGTTGACCTTTGTCTCATCTCTCAATCAATCTTTCACTACATATTTCATTACGTAATTCTTTACTTTTCTTTTATTTTTTCTGTTGAGTATTTCACTATTTTCAAGATAGCAACCCACTTCCTGTACAACTTCTTATCTCTTCTCTTATTTCTGGAATGGTTTTATATGACTTCTTACCTCTTTTGCACTTTTTTCTTCATTTCCGAATCGTCTTCATTGATTTGTTCATGTTGTTAAGCTTTCTATTACTTTTACATTTTATTAAGGTTGAAGGAAGAATGTTATAATATAAGATTAACCTTAATCATCATGAAGACATGGAAATTGAGAGCTAATCGCATTTTACAACCTATTGTCACTCAATACCTCCCCTGACTTCCTTTTTTCCTTTATTCCACTCATTAGACTCACTCAGATTATATTCTTCACTAATTTTAATCTTTTCTGATATCACTAATTATTTCTTTAATTTCGTAACAACTGCCACGAATGTTTTCTTTCCTGCTGTCGGTACTGTTTAGAGATAAAAACGATTTGAAGGAGATGGATGAGGTTGATAGAGGAAAGGACAAATATAGAGAGCCTTTCTCTTCTCTTCTTTTCCCTTTCTATCATTATCTCTCATCGATGCCAAAAACATTTTCTTGCGTTTTGTGTCGTTTTCATTTGTATCAAATCGATAATAGATTGATCACTTTTTCAATCATCATTTCCATTACTACATGCAGATTTCGAGCACATTCGCGTATTTCCTTGGTCACTGATTGAAATCTCATTTACTGTTCGCATAACGTGTTGATCGGTTGCATTTTTTCAAACTTTCTTCGTCTCTTGGTGATTCCCCCCCCGTTTTTGTAGGCTTTAATAGTCACTTGATTATAACTAGATCATCTTTGGCTTTTGTATAGGTCCCTCGTGGATGTCATCCAGTTTGTGAGAGGTTCTATGGCATAGATTTGGCCGAAGAAGATTAAAGAAAAGTGGAATGTTCGTTTATACTTTAGTGGTTCATAATTGAAATATTTTCTTTTGAATCTTGACGAGACACTCATTAACTTTCCCATTGCTTTTCTCTTTTCGCTTACAGTAGAAGTACATCAATTGAAATCTTTCGAATGTTTCACTTTCTAACTTTTAAATGTATTGGGATTTAGCTCTGAGACAACTCATTCCCACTTCCTTATTTGTTTCTTACAATTCCTCATCGGAAACACAATTGCGTTGGAGAGAAAAAATACTGTGCATAGATTAAGGAAATTCGTTATAAAAACTGTTCTTTCATTAGACAAAGAAACTCAAAAGTTACAGCCACTTCTATCTCTCTCTCTCTCTCTCTCTCTCTCTTACTCTCTATCTTTTTCCCCCATTTTGATAAGTTCTTGTTAGCTTATGCATACTACTTGAGAACATCTTCATTGCTTCTTTTTTCCTTTCATCTGTGCTTTGAGCTTTTTTTTTCAAAAAAGGACAAAATAATTGTTCAAAAATTGTTTAAGGACTAAGCGAAAAGATAAAAAAAGAAGTTTGAGTCGAAAGTTATTGGATTGCTATGTAGTAGAACGAGAGCTCCAGATGTATTCCCTATGGCATAATATATTTCTTCTTACGACCAGTAGCCATGATGGTCATTCTGTTGCTACTGATACCTCATGTCATGACTAATTTCAGTTTCTTCTCGTTTGCATAATCACTCTTTATACATGACTTAAGAAGAAATTATGTGTGAAACAATCTGCTGCTCTTTAAACTGGGCTTAATCTCTCATAAATGAAAATTTGAAGTGAAGTTTGATGAGTAAAGTGCATCTTGCCTTTGTCACACTCAGCCGTCCCCAAAATTTTCTGATAAATCATTGTGTCTCCTCCAATCTTCGTAATATTCTGGTTGTATTCCTTCAGCTTCTGCATTGTCCACCAACCCATTCTTTATTCTTTTTTTTATATCCTACTATATATGGTGTAGAAGAACAGGAG
Organism: Auanema sp. JU1783; assembly: GCA_943334845.2. Classification (NCBI taxonomy): domain Eukaryota; kingdom Metazoa; phylum Nematoda; class Chromadorea; order Rhabditida; family Rhabditidae; genus Auanema; species Auanema sp. JU1783. The sequence goes on along the minus strand of CALQYR020007451.1, from coordinate 103,492 downwards.
CATTTCAGAGTTATTACAAATCTTTTGAGTCAACATTGTTAAGAAAGATGACCAACACATATGGATAGCTAACTGCTCATAACTATTTCTGTTGGTATTTACTATTCTTTTTTCATTTTTCGAGTTCTGTATTTTGTCTTATATACAACAAATATATCAAACTCTAAACGATCTTTCCTTTCAATTCCAGGAGTTTCATCAACTAATTTTGCTGTAATGAGAGATGACTGAACATTTCGATGTCATCGTATTTTGTCAGTTGAAACAGCTTCCTCTGATATATTGAGCTTCAATGTTGAATTTTTATCCCTGATTTTCTTAATGACCTGCTTTTTTATCCGGAGAACAGAGTTTTTTGGCTGATTCTCTGAACTCAAAATACTGAGGGTCTAGCCGTTGAACTACCCGAGACTTTCCAAAAAGCGATTATTTTGTTTGTCCAACACCATTCGTCCATTGCTTACAAACTGAATGACTTAGTGGTGGTAAAGGATACAAATTTGATTTAAAATAACTTTGACAACGTTTTTAGAAAGTTCTCATGACATCTTCGATCGTCAATTGAACCTAATTCAGAAGACTTTTGCATCCCAATCACGCACCCCAGAGGAACTAGCAGTTCCGGTGATTATCCGATGCTTCTCCTCCGATTTTTCTTCAACTTCCAATCCTCTATTCGTCTTCCAGAGAACATAACATCTGAATATGTACATAATCTCCTCAAAGTTTGTCTTGTATTTTTTTTTGAGAAAGCGCCAATTCATTCTTCCAAGCTTTCATCTCCGAATCCTCATGAAAGCTCATTTAGTCTCCCCTCTTATACTCTAAAGTAGTAACAAGATCATTGGCTTCTGACATAACCTCATCAATCTGCCCGTGAGGTTGATGGGGACTTGTCAACTTTTAGGAAATCCGCGATCTTGCGTATCCCCTACAACACTATCACGTACATTCGGGTAGAGAATAGAATTAATCCCAATTCAACTCATTATTCAATTATAAATATGCTAAGCTCTGGTAGTTAGGAGAGAAATCATGTTTGGTCGAGAAGATTTTATGTGGTAAATTTTAGACGATGTGGTTGATATGACAAAACTATAAAGAGAGAAAGGAACTTAGTGTAGCAAAGGAGATTTAGAGAATTAGAGATAGAAGACAAAGCTTATCATTGTTGTAAATCGTTGTATCCTTACCTCTTTCCATCAACAGAAGGCCTTCTTTCTAAAGCTAGAGACGCAGCGTAGGTCTCCCTGTTCTTATCCTCTACATCGTCTGGCTACTCCTTTCCAGCACATTATTTCCCTACTATCCATCTCATAACTCGCTCCACCCCCACCAAATGATTCAAACTATTGTCCATTATGGAAGTAACCATATGATTTTATTCTCTAAATTCTATTTGCCTTCTGAGTTTGTTGCTCAATTCATGCTCCAGCTCGCTCTACTGTTGGTCACTAGAGCTCGCTTAGTTTTCCTTTCCCATTATTTCGTCGTTTTTTACTATTTTTTTACTCTTTTTTTATCAGCTTTGATCTGAGTTCTTCGTGACAGTTCATCATTTTTCATCATTTCAGATTATTCGATTTATGTTGCAATGAAATGATTATAAGATACAATGCAAAAACCTACCGAATATCACGGCGCTCCGCCACCCAGAACGTGGCGGAAACCTGAATATCTGGGGTTCCTCCATAAATGTTTCATATTTTGTCTTTTAATATCACAAGCTCATGCTATATATGAAGGCGATGACTGGAAAGTTTTTCCAAATCCACATCTGGAAGAAGGATTGGTATTTGAGAAAATGGTGGGTTTTAGTTCTTTTTTCACTAAACCTGAATGCGACCGGTCTCTGCGTTAACTCTCGTTTTAAATGGTTTCACGCAATCACGCAGTTCACGTGAGATGGCGGATTTTAGTTGATTGAATACTGAGTAGAACCAACCCCTATAAACATCATTGAATCTTGTGAGATATTCTTTTATTATCTATTTAAGGCCGTTGATCCTTCTACCACTAGGATATTCGTTGGAGGAGTTAATCATCTGTACGATATATCTTCTGCTGATCTTTCAGTACGTGTTCATGCAGTCACTGGCCCTGAAGAGGATTCATATGATTGTAGAGGTATGTCTTTCATTTTTTTTCTTGGGTTTTTTCTGTTTAACCACCCTATATATGTGTGATCGATGAACATAAATAACTCTGCGTGACTTGAACAGTCAACTTCTCGTTAGTTCCTCTAATATTTGATTTGAATTGAGAGTCGGCTACATTCATAACATTAAGTTTTTTACCGAATTTTTTGTAATGCAGTTCATTTCGAGAAGTACCTTTCCTTTTGTTTGTGACCCGTTTGTCTTTTCCATTCAAATGTACCCCACTGTGCCGCATCCCATTCACACGCCTGTGTCCTCTAGCTGTAAGGGATTATGCTGACAATCCTCTTGAAGTTTTTTTGTGGAAAGGGTCAGCCTTGATTATGCATTCATCAGTTTATGAACTCCAATCCGCTACTTCATCAGTGTAATTACGGTTTTTAAGGCTTGAAATGCTAGACATCATGTGAAATGCGAATTTCTAGTCCAATTGTCGTTTTCCAAATATAAAGCAACATTGGTAATCTTGAGTATTCTGATCGTTCGAGTTTCACTGAAGTTTCTCTTGAAACAGCAGAGTGTTATGGAGAACGAGGAAGAACAAGAAACTGAATATAGGAGAGTCATGATGTTTTGTGCACTCATGGGTATCGAATGAGTTTGAAGATACTCTGGGGAAGTGAAATGTTGACACGTTTGAATGAGAGAGAGAGAGAGAGATTCGTCTTCTTGTTGTTTCTTAATAAGGGAACAACTAATTATAACCTAGCATATCGAATGGGCATAGTCTATAAGATGTCCTAATTGAGCAAAATAATACTTTCATTCGCTTTTGTTTGTTTGATTGGCACGCGAAACAACTTCTACCTAATGACCATAATAATAAAGAATAGAGGAGACGTTTGAAGTCGATCGATGTGTGTATTTCATTGGAACTCTTAGCAGGGGGTACTCTGAACATATAAGGAATTTTACTTTGCAAACTATCCGGCTCTAAAATGTGACAGCTGCCGATGTTTTTTATCGGTAAGCCGAACACTTATGGCAGTAGTAGAGGATTAGTGGCTTTTTATTTGAGATAACTTGATTCGCCGCCACTTGGCCGTGTGCTGAGGGCAAGAGATCATTTTTGACGAAATAGTAAGCATACAGTTGAGGATTCGCCATTAGGGTCAATGAGTTGACAAAGTGAAGATGATGATACCGCAAAGCCTACTAATTTATAGCTTTTTCTGATTTACACATTACTTCTTTGATGATGGGGGTTTTGTGTTCTCCCGACGAACCATAAAACGATTGATTTACAATTTTTTTTTCAGGACGAAACGATGCATGTTCCGTGCAGAGATACAAGACCAATTCCTATTGTAAAGCTCTAGCTATTGATGATAAGTCTTCAAGACTTATAGAATGTTCCAATTTATACCAAGTAAGGATTAATGCTCCTCTAATTGCTAATTACTGTTTTTAGGGGCGATGTCGTTTGCGTAATTTGCATAACATAACCCAGGCTCTAGTTGAATCGGGAGATCCTTTATTATCAAACGATGACAATTCGAGTTCAGTCGTTTTTGTGGGGAACGGTTCAGATGATATTGAGGGACCTGTGCTATATGTTGCGTCCACTTATGTGAACGGAAAAGTATTTATTTCATAAAGTTGAGGAGAACTCATTTTTGTAACTTTCAGTTTCGTGATGAGATACCAGCTGTAGCAGCAAGGTCTCTGACCGAGTACTTCGAGTTGGCGGCTAAAGATATTGCCACTTCAACTGCCATTAGTGTTGAAAGAAAGTATAGGTCAACGTATAGGTAAATCATTACCAGTTATCTTGAAGTAAGCTTAATATATAATTTAAGAATCAATTATGTGAACGGGTTTCAAGTAGGAGATTACGCTTATTTTGCTACTAGGCAAGGAAAAACTATAGCGGAAGATTCTCAAGTTCAATCTCGGCTCATTCGAGTTTGTACAGGGGATAAGAAATTTTATAGTTACACTGAGGTACGTGAGCTGACTCATGGACATATTTTAATTGAGCTGTTTATGTAGGTTCCACTTGAGTGTTCAACGAAGGATCAGGATTACAACTTACTACAGGACCTTTATGTTGGCACAGCTGGATATAATTTGGCTAATTCTTTAGGCATAGCGTGAGTTTATAATTGCATTCCTAGTTTTCTTATGAAAAGCTTTTTCAAGTCAAGGGGAGCAAGTCCTTTATGGCGTGTTCTCCGCCAGTGAGCCAGATTCTCATCGAAGAGAATCACCATCGAGAAAGTCAGCCGTTTGTATTTATCAGGTATATTGCAAATGGCAGGCTTTTTCATTATAAATGAATTATTAAGATGAAGAAAGATGTAGAAGCTATGTTTCAAACAAACATCATGAATTGCTACCAAGGGAGAGTTACAAAGCAGCTACCTTGGTTCAAGTCAGCTGATAAGTGTGAAGAAACTAGACTTCAGTGGGAATTCGTGAAATGTGGAAAAGATGTGAACAGCGTAATAGGTACAATTACCTTTTCCTTATTGTTTGAGAACTTCTGTTTCTAGGAGGAGGGTTGCCTATTAAAGCTAAGCCCGTCTTTACTGTTGACGATGCTCGATTCACTGCAATCGCCGTGAATACTACCCATGGTAATACAGTAGCTTTCATTGGTACTGATTCGGGAACGTTGATAAAGGTACTCATGATTATATGAAGACATTGCTGACTCATTCTCTCAATTTCAGACTCTTATCATAAACTCTACCACTGCTGAACAGTATGGTTCCGAAGAAGTATCCCACAATGAGCCTATCCTCCAAGATCTAGAGTTCAGCGAAAATGGGAAACATATTTATGTTTTGACACCCAGTAAGGTGAGTACTTCATTAATTCTTCGAGGCCTTGTGGATAGTTCCTTGTAATTGGAAGAGCATTCTTACTGAGCTTGAAATTCTCGATAATTTATTCCATAGAGCCAGTTAAGTCTAAGCCCTAATTACCAGCAGTAAGACACCGGATATCCACTCGAGTGCCCTTCCTTAGGACGAACACAAGGCCTTCAATTATATCCAACTTAAGCCTTCCAAGCAGAGGGGTTATTGAAAGTTGAATTTAAAATATACTATTAAGCTCGTCAAATTACAAACTTCTACATGTGATGTCAATGCTACAACATGTGGAGCTTGCTTATCCAAAGGTGATCCTTACTGTGGTTGGTGTGTAAGGAATAACATGTGCACAGAGGAAGATAGTTGTGAGAAAGTTGTTCCGAGAACGTCCGGATGGCTTTCATTTCAAGACAATCAATGCCCCAAGTATAACCTTCCTCTTCTTTTCTTTCTGTTATGCTCAGTTTTAGTATCAAATCTGTGACACCTGACAGAATCCAAATTACCACTGCTGATTTCCTAAACGTGTCGTTGGAGAACATCGAAGTAGCGAAGACAAAATACAAGTGTTCCTTTCGGTTTAGCAATGGCCGAATAGTGGATACCGAACCATCGTATCCTGCTAATGGGTTTGTCATAACTCAATATAGCTTCAATAAAACTCAACTTCAGAAACCTCCGTTGCTCAACTCCATCTCTCACTAAAATTCCCGCCATCCCTGCTAATGCTTCTTACATTGATGCCACACTCAGTATTGTTCCGGAAGGCCGAACTATTCCAATAGCTTCGTCCAAGTTTTCGTTCTATGATTGTGGGCGACACGCAACTTGTTCTCAATGTTCAACAAGCAAATTTCCATGTGATTGGTAAGTCTACACTATTCGTTAGACTAAACATGAATTTCTTCAGGTGTTTGGAATCGAATGAGTGTGTAGCTGGTAAACTGACTGAGGATAAATGCCGGAAGCTACATATAGTCAATGGTTTGAAGAGAGATGGTCCTTCTAGGAGGAAAGGCCCTGAATGGTGCCCACACATAAAGCTAACGAAGAATAAAATCTACGTTGCTGCCGGAGAAAGGAAAAACATTTCTGTCAATGTCCAAAACTTGGATCCAAATTATATGACAGAGTTTCGCTGCGAGTTCAAGATAGGAAACACTGTACATGAAAAGCTTGCGAAAAGAGAAGGAGATAATCAGATAACGTTAGTTATAGCTGGCTGTATTGAGATAATTTCAATAATTCAGATGTGAGGAAATGCTGTTCGACTATCAAGGGATCACTGCAACCAGTGGAAGTACTCCAATTGGCTTCAACGTTATTTGGTCGTCCAATGAAGCACCTGTTTCCCACGTTTTGGATAACGAAGACGGCGTTTCGATTGAAGTGTATAAGTGCGAATTACTGGCTACTAATTGCGGTCAATGTCTTACCCTCGATCCTGCAAACTTTGAGTGTGGGTGGTGTGGTTCAGAGAATCGATGTGCTCGTCCAAAATCTTGCAAGTAAGGTTTCTGTCTGTTGATTATTCTAATATAGGAATCATAGGGTCAAATCATCTCGTGATTGGTTGAACAGCACAATGCTTTGCGCAAATCCTACCATTACTGATTTCACTCCCAAAAAAGGCCCGTTTGGTGGAAAAACAAGAGTTCGCATAATGGGAACCAATCTGGGACGAAAGTTCAGGGACATACAAAATGCTATCACAATAGCCAATGTACCGTGCACTGTTCTTCGAAATGGCTATCAGCCTGCTTCTGAAATAGTGTGTGAAACAGGGGAGGACGTTATGAAAAGCAGCAAGGGGCCAGTTGTGGTAAGTAGTGACGAGGATTTTCTGTATTGAACGTTATATGCATAGGTACGATTGAAAGATAGAGCTGAATACGTAGCTATCTCTGATCTTGTGTTCTCATATGTTCACCCTAATGTCAGCAAAATTTCTCCTGATGAGGGTCCTCGATCTGGAGGAACTGATGTAGCTTTGTTCGGTCATAACCTGGATGCAGGAAGTGAAGTTGTTGTTCTATTTGGCAACGTTCCATGTGAAGTTTGTTGAAATATTCAATTAAGCTGAAAAAAAAACGTTTCTAGGTGAGAGATAGGAACGCTTCAGTACTTATATGTCGTACTATGCCTTCTGGGGAATTGTATGGTCAATTACCATTAAATATCTCTTTTGATGGCTCACCAACAAGGAATGTTCTGCCCATTAGCTTCAATTTCAAGTAAGTATTCCCTATAACAGCTAAGGACACCATGTTCCATGTATCATTAAAAAAAATTATATGAAGCCGTCTCTATTGTTCTGTTCAATTTTGATATGTTCCAGGGCAAACCCGAGGTTCTCACGAATAGATCCCGATATTAGCATTGCGTCTGGAGGAATACAGATCGATGTTCGAGGACAAGGGTTTACAATGTTGCAACGGCCATATATGGTGTTCCTGTCTGATGGGTACTTGTGCTTTTTGGAATTATTTCATACTTCGTATTGTTTTTTAAGAGATATTGACCAACCTGGACCTTACTGTTCAATCAAAGATGATTCTCTGATGGTTTGCGAAACACCCCGCTTGCCGGCAAGCGATCGTTTTCTTATTGCTCCTACAAAACCGTTGAAGCAGAGTTTTGCTTTTGATTTTGATGGATCCAGAACAGAGTATGTCGAAACTACTGGTTATATCGAACGCATTAATTCCAGAACGCGACAGATCAGAGTCTATCCTAACCCCACAGTAGACCAAATAAGCGAGACCCGTTTCTATCGACCAGGAGAAAACTCTTTGACAATCAACGGCAAGGATTTCAACTTAGGAGCAACTGAGAGAGATATAAGAATAACTGTCGGTGGTGTGGATTGTCCTCTAACTGCGCTCGCCAACAAAGTTGTTACTTGTCGCCCACCAAGCAACAAACCGTCTTCAGTTGGAGGTTCCACTCCCCAGATCGATGTAAAAATCGGAAGTTTGAAGTATTTGACTTTTTCTTACCGTCATTCACCCAACTTGTTTCAGTTTCACAGCTGGAGAGCTATCGTATGATGCACCTGGAATGCCATATGGAGCTATAGTACCCATATTTTTCCTTGTTTTTGGGCTTGTGGCTTTACTCATCATATTGACGATTTGTTACAAAAAGAACACAAGTTCTCACAGGCGTCAGATGAAGTTCTTGAAAAATCAAATGGATACAATTGAGATGAAAGTTGCGACGGAATGCAAAGAAGCTTTTGCCGAGTTACAAACTTCTTTGAATCAGTACACAGCTGACTTGCCACTTGGAACACCAGTCGTGCCCTTCCTCGAATATAAGGATTATTGTGCAAGAGTGAGATTCACAAAGTCATGTCCATTTTATTTAGTTCTGCTTTCAGGTTCTCTTCCCCAATAATCCTCTCACTCATCCAGTTCTTCATGAGCTTGAAGTAGAAAGTGGACGCGCGGGCTCAGTAGAGTCTGGGCTTCGTGAGTTCCACAAACTGCTGATGAATAAGACATTCTTCCTAACAATGGTCCGAACTATGGAGAGCAACAAATATTTCCTGGGGAAAGACCGAGTATATGTTGGATCTCTTATAATGGTCGTGCTACAAGAGAAAATGGGCTATTGCACAGAAATGTTGAAGCAACTACTTCGAGAGTTGATAGAAAAAACGGTCGAAAAGAAGTTCCAACCAAAGATTCTTTTCCGCAGAAGTGAAAGCATTGCTGAACGTATGCTAGCAGCATGGTTCACTTTCCTGATGCATGACTATCTGAGGGTAAGCATTACATATGATTAGCTGTTCTAGATACTTTGCTTTCAGAACTATGCAGGCAAGCGGCTGTACGATCTTTATTGGGGAATCAAGCAACAGATGGAGAAAGGTCCTCAAGATGCTGCCACATTAGAAGCACGTTATTCTCTTTCTGAAGAGAAACTATTGCGTGCTACTTTCGAATACAGAGAGTTGACGATTTTTGTTGCCAATGACTCGGCTACCTATTCATATCCTGACTTACCAGTCAAAGTGCTCGATTGTGATACCATAACTCAGGTAAAGCCTGAAACTGAAAGATTGAAGAAGTTTGCTCTTTATTATAGGTCAAAGAGAAATGTTTGGATGCGAAATACAGAACGGTCAGGTACTCTGAGAGGCCTTCAGCAAACGATCTGGACTTAGAATGGAGAACAGGTCCTAATGGACGTCAAGTACTGCAGGTAGTGTATACAACCTACTTACTTCTGGTTGATCTCAATAAATACATTCATTATGATTGTTTCAGGACATTGATACTACTTCTAAGATTGAACCGGGTGGTTGGAAGAAGTTGAACACGCTGGCTCATTACAATGTGACGAACCATTCCGTTCTGATACTAACTGCACGTCAGAATTCACTCTATAACTTGGTGAATTTCTCAGTCAATACAATGGTAATTTCATGAACGACATTTTGCATGCTTGTTTTCATTAATTTATTGCATGATGTCGTGGATGAAGTTATGCCTTTGTTGTCATAGTTTTTTCATCTCTTCCTAATCCTCCACTTTTAGTCCTTGCTATCGGATCGCAGTGAAAAATCCTCTCTGAGCTTGAAGAATAGTCCAACAATGAGTAGGCCGTGGGGAGGAACTACTAGTAGTAGTAATTCAAAAGATGCTGAGATGGGATACAAAACTTATCATCTGGTCAAGCCAACTGAACACGGTCCCTCGGAAAGCCAGGAGAAAATGGTCACCGAGATTTACCTTACCAGGTAGCCTTTTTATGATGGAATAGTATTTTATGGACCACGTTCTAGATTACTCATGATGAAGGGAACTCTCCAAAAATTCATCAATGATTTATTGGAAGCCATTTTCTCAACCTCACGATCATCTCCATTACCTGCGGCCATAAAGTACATGTTTGATTTTATGGACGAGCAGGCTTTGGAGCATGGCATATCCGATCCTGAGGTTGTACATGCTTGGAAAAGTAATGCTCTGCCATTGAGATTCTGGGTTAATTTAATCAAGAATCCTCATTTCGTTTTCGACATCCAGAAGCCAACAAAGGTATCTTTCATATCACGCAAACGAAAAAATGTTGATTCATCGTTACAGGTCGAAGGATGCTTGTCTGTTGTTGCTCAAACTCTTATGGACGCTTGTTCAACTCAAGATCATCAATTAACAAAAGACTCTCCTTCAAGCAAGTTATTGTTCGCGAAAGATATGTATCAATACAGAGACTGGGTCGATAGGTTCGAACTTCGAGAGAAACTTTCTTTCTAATTCTTTTTTTTTCCTAGCTATTACACTGAGATATCGCGAATGCAACCTATTTCTGATCAGGATATGAGCAATCTCTTGCTGGAAGAATCTCGTAACCATCGTGGACAGTTCCATGTTTATTCAGCTTTGAACGAATTATATAAATATCTAGATCAATATAAGGTACAATCAAAATTATTCTGGTGACATCAGGTTTTTGTTTGTTAGGATTCCATAATGGAGGCTTTGGAACAGAACGATCATGCTCAAGCTAGTAGATTGCCTGGAAGACTTCAAGAAATGCTGAATGTTATGGAACTGGATTGTGGAAGAACTGAATACGATGGATCTACCTTGGGTTTAGGATATAATTCAAACAGCCGTTTAATGCCCCGGGAAAGAATGTAGTGCCATAATTGACAAATATCTCAACTATATAATAGACACAGGGTAATTCCTAGTCGGTACGGGTATTTTTGATTTTTCTTAAATTTTTATATCATATTTAATATGTAAAGTTGTTCTGTGATTCGTATATTCTTCTCGGGTTGTTCACGCACCAGTGATTTGATCATTTTAAGCTTCTTATGCCTAATAATTGCCATTCTATAATTTGCTTTTCTTTACTCATCTCTTCACTTTCAACTTTCTTTCTTTCATGTGTTGAGGATAAAGTGCTCTTCATGCTGTTTTCCTAATCTGTGTTGTATTTTATGTTGGATTTCTGTTAATATTTTGTATTTATGTAGCTAACTCTTTCAACAAGAAACTTATAATAGGCTTTCAAATAAGTTATAAACATTCCTATTCATTTTTCCTTGATTATCACAGCCAGAAAAGCTATCGGGTGAAAAACTATACAGGAGACAAGTAAATACAGTCACTCGGGTTCTTCAAACGTTTGAAAAATATAAATACATGAGGGTTGCTCAATGAGGGTTCTGAAAAGCCTAGCGACAGTAGCAGCACCAAGCTGATTTTGCACTAACTTCTAGATAACGGACTAAAGAGCAAATGTCTTCTAGAACCTGTAGGGTGGGGTGGCGTTACTTTTAAAAAAGGATAAGGATGGGGACTAGATTAAAAGCTAGATCATGATAGGAGTAGAGAACAGAAGGAACGAACGTAATTACCAGCACAATAATAATAGAAGGATTTCTTTCAAGCGCAAGCTTTGCTTTTCAATTATTTAAAATTCTTATCTATACAATGCGAACGAAATAACAAGGAAGTATAGAAATCTATGTGAAATATGGAATACTTCGAATCGGAAGAAAGCTTTTGAACTTTTGCATCCAATCAATAACACACCCATTTAAGTGATTTTATGGACTTTGAATATGAACATATAAATTATAAAACCGTATTGCTACGTCTTTTACGCTCATCTGGTACAGCATGTAGCTTAAAGACCAATTCGCCAAGTTTATCAACTTCTCGTACATTGTCGACCTGCAAACAGAACCAATGAACAACAAAAAGAATTGGAAACACTTACAAGCCATAACAAGCTTGTCCAAATCATGTCCATGAGTTTACCATCATCGATTTGATCGATTCTCACGTTGATCCCCTAAAAAAAAATTTTAGAAACTGAAGTCGTTTACAATGTTGTGAGCACAGAGATAACAACCGCTTCATAGTAAATCAGAGATCAAAATGATTTTTGCGATTGTTATATACATTACTGTTAGCATTGAAGCATAGTTATCACTTTTTACATACCTTTGGACTAATTCTCACGAAAGGAATATTATGAGCTAGGCATCTTTCTTGAGCCATTTCAACAGCTGTTAAATCTTGCCCAACAACCTGAAGATAAAAATTAATGATCTTACAATTGAAAACAAAATGCAATTAATTAGCAGACGTGGATAAATGATTGTTAAGCTCTGTAGATTATTGCAAACCTGTTCTAAGATTAAGGTACTGAGATGAGTGATGTTTTTGGCTTTTGATTTCCATGTTGTCCCGCTTTTGTACTTTCTCTCTGAGACTTCAGGTTCACCCGTTCCAATAGAGACCACACCAGCTAGTGTGATTGGATTTCTGTGCTTGCGGAAGGAATCGAATTCCTGAATGATATGAATAAAATATTAAACTGACAAGAATATTACTTTAAATAAGATATTGAGTGGGTAATTAGCTACAAATGACCCGTCCACATATTTTTTGCTGTTATAAGAAAATGGCTCGAAGTAAGTAGGGGCAGCACTGAAACATAAGAAATTGAACTTGGAACTTGATACCGAAATTGATTTTAAGCTCCTAGAACAAACCTGCTAGCTCGAGCGGCATCTTTAAAGTAAATATCTTGTTCATCACTTAGAGGATAACCAAAAGGCGTCACGAAGGAATAATTCCTGGATGAATGAAAAATTGATTAAGACAAGGGGCTGAAGTAAACCTAAAGATATGTAGTCTAGCTGGCTGGATAGAAATGTCTAGTGCTGGTACTGTTAAACGACGATTACAACTATGGAATGTTTCAGATGGAAAGCATTCTGATAAAACTGTCTCGATATTTTTAGTTTGTATAGTAACCTAAAGGCAAACAGTTGAGGATCAATACGTGTCAAAGGAGTTACTTGATCTCCCAAAAGACGGGACATGGTAGATCCCTCTAAAAATATTTGTCTTTTCATTTCCCAATACAAGTAGAAGCATTGGCTAAGTGATAGACCTTTGGCAGTAGATAAAGCTAACATAGAACCCGTACTGAAAGAAGATAATAAATTGAAAATAATTCTATTTCCTTGACAGACCTCGTGCCGATAAACCAATCGAAGTAGTTCACCAACGATTCATCACCCAAAATTCGTCTTGATGAGAACAGAAGACATACCTTAGATGTAACACATGAAATGAAATAGTTGATACAAAGTACTCACAACAGAAACAAGTCCTCTCATCCCACCACCATCGAGGCATAATGGCAATAAGCCGCTTCCGTTCGTTTTTTTTCCATCTCGCGGTATTTGGATAGGAGTCTGCAATGGAGATTTTCAATTTAGATTTCAGAAGAATGAGAAGCTTGAGAAAGAGAGAGGGAAGTACGATTATCAAAGAAGCAGCAGATGTTCCACTTTTTTTTTCGAAAACTGTCTCTCCTCAAACACATGTTGCATTGTTGTTTGTTTGTAGGAATAAAATATTTAAAAAAACCACAAAAGAAAACAACATTTTTTAGTTTGAAAAGTGGGATGAAAGAAAAACATCAATTACCTGTTCACACATGTGCTCATAAATAATTATGGAATGAAGTAAGAAGGTATCAAATTTAGCTTTACAATCCTTGCAGACACTACCACTATCAACTCTATTTTGTAATGTGACTTCTCCATAATCATCCTCATACAAACAAGATGGATCAGCTCCTAATAAGGTATGATTAGGAGTGTTGAACATACTGCTCATATACCTAAGGTCAGCAGCAAACGAGCTTCGGTTATGGTTGATTGAGGAACAGCCCATACATCCCGTAATTTCGTAGACATCTATATTTTAAAAAAATCTTTATTTTAAACAAATTTCTTCTTCAATTCATGTTGGAACTTTAATCCATTTTATCAATTCTTTTCCTAATATGGCAAAACGATAAGATTTACAAATGTTTTACGCATGGATTGCGTGAAAAAATGCTATGAACGACTTGTTGAAGCGGAAGTCAAGCTTTAGAGTGACGAAAAACACATGAGAATTTCAATGAATGTGATGGAATCTTATTTTTCGTTTAAATTGTTCAGTTAATAACCTGCTGACAGGTGGCCGTTTTAAGAAAACTCATAAGATTATCGACCCTCTCTTGCTGTTTGTTGGCACTCAGCTTGTGAGCACAACGGGTCGGCGCCATACCAAAGCCTAAAATCATTATATAAACAAGTAAATTTAATGAAAAAGGCGATTATTGAGAGAAAAATGGAAGAATCGTAATAGAAAGAAGATTAAAGAAGAGACGAAAATAGAGAAATTCATAATTAGGCTTTTATGGAAAAACACAGAAAAATATGAAAAAGGAATATTCGGCTGGGATGAGCTACTCTTTTATCAAATTGACTGGTCAGAACTTGAAAATAAATAGAAAGAGAACGAAAGAAAAAGAGAAAAAGAAGATAAGATAAACCTTTCTTCAATCGCGTTTTATTGGAAGAATTAATAATCATATAATCACACTATACCACTCAATAACAACGTTGATAATAAAGGAGTATTGATTGAATGTTCGACTGATTATCTGTTCGTTTCCTGGAATGCTCCTCTTTGGTTACTCATGATGGACCCCTATACTATGCATACCTTACACTTTTTGATTTTCGATAGAATTATTCTTAGTATAGTAATTAAAAATGAAAAAGATAAAGCTTGAGCACTTGAAGGACAAAACGTTGGAACAGAAGAAAAATGAGGAAAAGGGGAGAAAAATGAGAGAAGGGGAGGAGATTGGCTCGGCTTCAGACACACAGACAGATGGATGAAGGAAAGTAGACGAGAAGAGAGGGAAAATGAGAGAGACGTTCGAAACCATAGAGAATCTAAGAGGAGAATAGAAAAAAGTGAAAATCTGTTAGAAAACGAAGCTCTAGAAGCAGAAGAACAAGGAAATAGTATGACTTGTCAAACTTTCTCCTCTCCCTCTCTGAATCTTTCGCTTTTTGAGGAAATCGTGGGGACAGCTGATCAGAAAACCACCGTTCACTTTCTTGATTCGCAAGTTTTTTGCTAGCAATATGTGAGAAAAACGAGGATAACGATATACGAGTGGAGAAAAGGCTCGAAGAGAGGTTGCTGAAGAGATTTGTAAATTAAATAATTCTTTGAGAAGTCTCAATTGAGTTGTATATACGAGAAGATTTCTTGGTTGTAACTTTCATATCTAAGTTGTTGTTAGCGAACGACTTTCATGGCTTACTAGTTTTACAATCCTGAATTTGGAGAGCATTTGGATTTTATTGAAGCTATTTCAGAAAACGTGGCGTTGATTTCGTTTGGAGCCATCTCGAACGAACAAAAAAGAAGATTCTTTTGGCGCTCACAACCGAAGACAAAAAAGTAAAAGAGAAAGGATGGAAAAGAGAGAGTGGGGTTAAAGAGAGAGAGAGAGAGAGTGAGAGAAAGAGAGAGAGAGAGATTTTGTATCTGAGAAAGAGATGTTTGATAAGATAAAAATTGATAAAAATGAAAACTATGATTTGTAATTTGCTGTATTATCAGATTCATCTGTCTATTAAATAGATATAATAACTAAATCCGTTGACTAATACTTGTATAAATTCCCTCTAGTTAGCATCCTGATTTAGATTCATAATCTCACATCTGATGGACACAGAATGAAAAGAAACAGAGTAAAAGAGATAATGATGAAGTGAACATAAATGAATGTTAGAGAGTACATATTGAGAGAATATGACTATGAGAGAGATACTTATAAAGAGTGGGAGGGAAAGAGGTTGAAGCGGAAAGGATAGCTCAAAAAACATAATGACAGAGCATGCTCTGATAGCTTTGTTAGGCGATTCTCGATCATCTAGACAGCAAGACTTTTTCAGAAAGAAAAAAAGCATTTTTTGGTGTAAATCGAAGTAAACTGCGAAGTTGCGAATATGAATCAGAGATAGAAGATAAACGTTTGCTCATCTGTACTTGATGGCACTCCTTACTCAGAGATATAATATGTATTTTAGAAAGAAATGTAAATACACGAGTCTTTAAACGACCTCAATTTCATTTTTTAGCTATATTTGCTAGGAAAACGATCTTCTTTTTATCATTCATTTTATATATTGAACGTATAAATAAGAAAAAAAGATATTACTTATGACAGCACTTTGAGCTACAAACTTCAAAGCATAAGGCTTCAACCGATTTGGAAAAGGCTTAATAACTAAATAAGCTTAGAACAGCCTCTCTTGCTTCTTAGTCATTCATATGTTAAACAATTCAGAGAAAAGGCTCAAACAAGATTTTTTTTTCGACTGAAAGAGACAAGAACGAAAATATGAAGGAATAAGTTGAATGAAGCACAAATGGACCTCTGTAATTGGATGTTCGTTTGAGAAGCAACCACTCAGAGCGTCAGCGTAAGTCAAAATGATGTGAACATTCCCACGTGCAAACTTCACGTGAAAGCCTTAGCAACAAGGGAATTGTAAAAGCAATTTAATAGAATCATTTGAAGAATAATATTCAAAAAAGCACCATATTTACCTTTTAGAAAGAGAAAAGAATCAATATGAAACATCATATGATGGAAAGTTTCAGAAAAAGTGATAAATGATTTGAAATAATTCGTGAAAATGACAGAAATCTCAAAGAGAATGCGTGAAAGTTGTGTCAAATTAGCTAAAATAAGTGTAAAAATACGAAAATTGCTCTAATATCATGGAACGAGAGGTCTTATAGTACTATATCGACTATTGATTAATAATAGTTAGAGATGGAGACACGAAAAATATGAAAATGAGCAAATCAATAGTGCACGTTGTTTACGAATATACAACCTAGTAGTAGTTACTCGAACTCCCTTTTTCAACTTCGAATAGAATAGAGTAGGAAGGAGAAAAAGATTTTCGCTTTCTATTCCTTTGTTTCCTTTTTCAAAATTATTTTATGAAAATATACGTTCAACGCCATCATTGCCTACATTCTATTCCACAGTGCAATCAAAAGGAAATGATAAAAACTGGAAAATTTTGATGAAAAAGGAATCAAGTATACCATCAAAAGCCTTCCAACTTTACAAAAAAAGTGTCTCAAAACGTTCATCCACAAAAATAAAGGAAAATAACTTCTTTAGTCATTGTCCTGTAAAGTGAAAGATTAAAAATTGTTGTTTTTCAAAGTCGAACTGCTTTGTTTTGCATAAAAAAGTGTTTTGCAATCAAACATCTCATCTTCATCCTCTTCATGCTATAAAAACTTTTTTTTTTCAAAAAGAAGAGTATTTGCGAATGTGATCAATGAGCAAAAAATTTAATGATTTTGGCGAAAAAAGTTTCTTTCAATCGAATTGCATTCTGTTTCAGCTTCGAAGTTACTCTTCTGTTCTTGAGCGGAACATTGTTTGATAAATGGCGAGCAGACAAAATTTTTTTTTGTCATTTTGCATAATTCGTTTCACTATTCTCTCAGTTCAGACAGGATGAGCAACTAGCTTTGAATGAAGCTCGATCGAAGCAAATTGAAGTCTTCAGTATGAGCACAATGAATGACAGAGTGAGTCGGTTTGCTTCTGACGTTCAGATTTCAATCATAACAAATACAAAGGAAATATATATTGTATTATAAATACTTTGCATTCATGATGGAAAACGGGAAATACGATGAAATTCTGGGAGAAAAGATCTTTCTTTTTCCAACGTGGAAAACCCAATATTGGGAAGCTGGCGTCTAGTTGAAGCTTAGGCTCGCTTCAATATTCTCAACGTTTAAGCTTCCGTGACTATGCATTCGATTATGAGCTGTGTCTAGCTTCTTCAGTCATTAGTTATTTTGAGTTTCTTGGGAATTCTTCAGAAAATCACTAAGCATTTGTAGAAAATTATTCAGTCTCCACAGAGAAGCACAAATTGATTGGGAGCAGCGTCGAGTAATTATTTCTAACGGTTGGGATAAGAAAGGGAGCAGTTGCTTTGTTTTTATTGTAAATATATTATCATAATATGTAAATTGAGAAAATGGAAAGAAATCTTGTGAGCGCACAACGTTTCTAGAGCAAAACGCAAAATGTATGTATGGAGATGGAGGAAAACGGACGACGACGGCTGAAAATCGATTTCTCGTGCCCTGAGCCGAGTCCTCCTTGTTTAGAAGTTGCAGCCCATTCCCTGCCATACGAAGCTTACAAAAAATGTAATAGACTTTCTCTCTATGTACATCAATAAAGAGAAGATGGTTAACAGCAAGAAGCATTTTGTGCAATGAGATTTGTCATTATCAGTATCGTAGTATAGATCAGATCTAGCCAACTTTTAGCCGATTTCAGTTTTCAGCTCTTTTATGTCATTTCTAGACATTCACAAGCTCCAAACTCTGAACGACTCAACTATCATTTTTTGAGAAAAAGTGGCTCTATGACCCAGTTGGTAGCACTGGACATCCACGAAGCGGTAAGATAACAGTACGACTACCTTGAGAGAGACTGATTTAAAGAGCATCATGAAGAAGTTCAGAGTCACTCGTTATGAACTAAATGAATCATAGACTTCTAATACAGCAGAAGATGTTCCATTGGGTTTTTGTGTTATTGTTACATCCATCAAATTAAACATTGATGAAAACCAGCTATAAAGTAATATGCTCATTTGACTAAGCTGAAGTCATCTGCTTACTGGCAGTGTCATGTGCGGGGTATGAAGCTGACAGCTACCGCTTAGGAACAATGAAAACTCATTCTTGATTTATATCAGAAGAATGAAAAATAAACTACTCATTGAGTTTTACGGCATGATCACCTGGTTTAAGTTTCTTCAAGTGCTCATGTTAAATTCTCATGGAAGAGAATCATTTCTGGATTCAATTCAGCTAATTGAAAGCCCAGGAGATGCTCACGTTTACGAAATCTCCTGCTCGTGTTTTTCGGAGATGTATTTGTTTTCAAAACAAGAGCTTCGTTAAGAAAACATCTAATATTACCTTATATGCTCATTTGTTATGTCAGCACTGTTCACACTTGTGATGCTCTGCCGACAAGAACATACAAAGAGAGTTTGAAAAGTTAAAAAACAAATATTCACAAGACGTTAGTGTTCTGGAACGGTTCAGTTCTGGGAGGGAATGATGTTGACCTCTGAGTTCATGCGTCATGGTATCATGGTGGTACCTCATCCTATCCACTTCATGGTGGTCACTTCAGGTTATTGTATCATTTAGGTTCAAATAAGTTATTACAGTTATCTTTTTGCTTCAGTTTGTAAATTTTGTTTGAAGTGCATTATATTTTGCATAAATTTGTTTCTCTAGAGAGATAAATTGCCAATAAGTTGGAAATGGAAATAGGTCAACGAAGAGGAAAGCTAGTGTGTGACTTGAATAGGCTATGGAGAGGTCGTTAGAGATGTAGAACTGTGCTCTAGAGGTAAGATAGAACGAAGAGAGATGAAACATAATAATATTGGCCTTTTGCGACAGACAGGTGGAAGACACCCGTAGGCTGTTAATACAAGGCGACTATTATGTAAATGTCTTGACACAATTCACATGCTAAGCATTAACGTTCCTATATAACTTATATATTTACATTTGTTGAAATGTTTTCTCCGTTATATTTTCTGTTTTTCTTTTTTGAGCCGTCAAAGAGTCGATAAGATCAAGCTTCCACTGATTCATTGAACTTGAGTCTTATACTGAGCTTCGCACATGAATTTCTAGAAATGCTGCTATGTATGATGCATTAAGTAATAGGAATTCTTCTGTTTTCGGACATTGCGTATGAGAGGAAATATGCGTATGAAGATACGGGGGGTTTCCCATTCTATCGATCAGGATCGATAGGTGACTATTCGTTTCGGGGAGGGACTGACCATGAAATTTCAAATTTTCGCTTCCATACGACTCCCTAGACCTTGACGAATAAATGGTTGACATCGTAATAGAACAGCCGGCATCTTATATCAAAACGAAATGTCCCATCCCTTCTTAGCTATACAAACTAACGGTTTTGCGTGTTATATAATATTATTTCAATAACTTGTTTTGTTACTCTATGTATATGATTAACATGGACCTCGTTGCAGATGAGATAGATGGCTAGTTCAAAATGCGGCCGAAAGACAGCTCTCTCAATATTTTTTGCCATATCATTAGTTGCTTTCCTATTTTCATTAGTATCTCTTCTTTCTCCTTCTTGGCAATATGCAAATTTGGAGGTTTGTAAAGTTTCGTGAGAAATCCAATAATCATCCTTGTTGTCAGAATGGTCGTACAGAGCATCATCACGGACTATGGTTAGATTGTAAGAGAGATTATTCCTTTGATTATGGTCGAACGAGAGAATATTACGAAACTTTATATAGGTAGTTTGATATGATTTAACACCAATCATACTTTAATCAATAGGCGAGACATGCAGGGATCTCCTTTTGAGATGTTTTTCCTTCCTCCATTACAATGTGTTTATAAATTTGACTATTATATCGATCCAGAAGATTTGTACGATCATAACCATGACGAGAACCGATTGCAGAACGATGCATATCAGCATCTCTTTCTAGGTAACTTGATCATTACTCTGACACCATACAGTTTATTATCTCAGGATGGAAGGTTGCTGCATTAGCTGCAATAGGTGTTGCCGTTTGTTTCTCAGCAACTTCAAGTCTTCTTGGAATTTGCTCATTCTGCCATAGAACATTCATATGTGCCTCTACAGTTTTAGTTACTATATCGGGTAGGTGTGAACAAACATTTCTTCTGTAACATCCGTTGTTTTCAAGCGATTCTTTCCACTGTTGGTCTCATAGTCTTCTATATGTGGGCCAATTATCAAGATAATAAGGTTATAAAAGAAGAAGAAGATACAATCTACGAGGTGAGTAGGAACTGCATCTGAGCTTATTCAATCTTTATCTAGCAAACTCTCGGTTGGGCCTTTCATTTTCAAGTTGTTGGAGCCATTCTTCACTGGTTGTCCTCTATCCTCGGATGTTGTGTTACTTCTGTTTCGTTGGGAAAGAACCGTGGCGCAAAACTTGTGAAAATAGAAGTAAACTATAAAAGCATGCTTAATTCATTCAAATTTCTCTTGATTCAGGTTGTGGAAGGAGACGAATCAATGCTCTTGAACTCCAACTCATCCATTCAGCCATTCAAACGTTCATTTTCGGCTATTTATCGAGTTGATTCTCAGTCACTCAGACAGTTCGAGAGAGAATATCTCCGCAATGCTCACTCTTCAGGGCAGAGCAATGAAATGGTTTGTTATTTCAGTAACTTATTCAGAAAACGCTTCTCATACCTTCAGAGCACTTTCAAACGCACAGCGTCGGTACCAAACTTCACCAAAAAACAACGCAAAGAAGATAAACAAAAACAACGACAGCTTAACAGATCGAACCTTGATCTATTCACATCAAACTCAAATATAACAGAAAGTACCCGTACAGGTATGTCATAGCTGCTCTACATGATAGTTTCTCCTCTTTAAAGGCTCTGTCGTTACCTTGGATACTCAAAGAACAAAGGAAATGATGAACAGCGATATAGCTAACTTTGATGTTCCCACATTACCGTTGCCATCAAAACCATTGAAATCAGCTTTGAAAACCCCACAATCGGCTCGAAAATCTTATGAAGATTCCACGTATGAGTACCTTCCATGTCCCGGATCAATGGCTGTGTCGTCCTATTCATCGTGCGTTTAATTATATACTATTCATATGTATAATAATGTGTTGTAGGAATGGTAAGAGAGGTGTAGTGTACGACGAAGTTTATGAGGAGATCGGTCCTGACACATATTTGGAACCGAACTCTATTCGTGCTCGTTCACGTGCTTCTTTTATAAGTTTTGATGAAAAAAAGAAAGGTTGAGTGCTCTCGAAGCAAGTTTGCGTTCATGTTATTGGTTTCAGCAATAACCCCACCCATCCAGTCGACGACCTTCTCTTCCACAGCAACAATCCCTTCAATCACTAAGAGTTTTAAACATTCGTAAGTTTATTGAAATGATCTTTGTTGAATACCGCTTCATACTCACTCTCAATAGAAATGAAAAAGACACCTCTTACATGACTATTGATCACATCTTTTTCAGAGAAGTGCGAAATGAAAATGGAACTACGTATCAGCCGAAAACAACATTAATTGATGATGTTATTGATAGCCGCAGTGCTGATTCAGCGCAGGAGCCTCGATTCCGCGAGCAATTGATAATTGAGAAGACTAGAACCGAAGAAATTCAAAAAACAACAAAAAGTCGGACTCAGCCATCTCAATCAGCCCCTGATATAGCAATAAAGCCAATACTAAAAGCAATGCTACCGCCTTCAACAAAACCTCCGATGACTATCAGAGATTTCGGTGTTGAACTGAATAAAGAGCCAAAAGGATATTATACAGAGATTTCTCATAAAGTGTTCTGTCAGGATTCTCCAGCCAAAAGCGCTCTAGGCCTCAACATCTTATCTCCATACTTAAAATCAAAATCAGACTTTATGGGAACGGTAAGATTCTTGAAAATTCCATTTTACATGTTATGTTCAGAACACGAATGAGTTAGAGAACACGAAACCTCAAACATCATGTCGTTCCTCATTCGCGGAAGTTCCACCTAGTACAAGTTCAAGTAAAACAACATCAGAATTGCCTGGAATTTGCATAAACACATTTGCTAATAAGGAAGGTCAACGGTATGTTCATAAAGAAATAATTATGTTCATAATTTATGTTACAGTTCAATAACTAATTTGACATATGCTGGAAAGGATAAAACAGCCGCTGAAGTATTTGAGAGACCGGAATCAGTAGATTTAAGCTCTAGAATATTAGACAAAAAGAAAAATCCCACTATTCAACGCTCATTATTCCGAAATCTTATTGATGAAGTTGACAGATCTGTTGGATCATCAACCATGTTGGAGAATGATACAATGTCAGAGACAGGTTCATATATCCGAGATGCTGAGATACGGTTGAATTTGTTTCTGAATGATCCATCTAAACAACAGGACGAAACGACTGTATGAAGCTTAAATCCAGAATCTCTACAGAAATCTCAATCTCAGTTTTTATTTCACAAGTTCTCATAAATATTGTTCACATCAGAGGATACGGTTAGACATTACATATCACCTGCATATCTTCTCATTACAATCAAATCCCCTCTTTCATATTTGTGCTTATCATTGACAGTTTGTATTTATGAAAATGATCTAATAAACACCTTCGTTTGCTATATTTTTTCTTTTTCATTCTGATTTTTAAACAAATCAACCATTGCGATCCGCCCACTTATTCAAGCACAATGAAAATTCCAAGTGTTATCAACTCTAGCACTATATCAAGGATTGTCATTATAATGATATTTACTGCTCTCAATCTAGCTGGAATCAACGAATGGTTTTACTATTGCAAACAAGTAAAGTGTACAACCTTCTATGACAATCTCCCTCTCCCACGCGTTTACCAGACGCTGTACCTGAATCAGCCAAATATGATAGAAAACGAACTTAGTCTCATCTTTCTTTCTTTCGCTGCTCTCTCTCTCTCTCTCTCTCTGTAGCTTCTCTTTATACTTTCTATTTTCATCTCTCAGTATCACATATATTTGGTTCCAAGTACGCTCAATGACACTTTTCATCATGTGAAGGCGTTTTCTTACGTGGAATCCACGTGGAAAAATAAGTTTCGTTTGTATTCTGAATTTCACATTGAGCGGTTGATATTTTAATCTCTTTGCCATTAAGACACACTCAGTCTTTCTTTTCTCACTTGTTTTTCTCTTTAATGCAACAGATTTCCTGACCGTTATCGTTATCGAATGAACACGTGATGAAAGGAGTTGATGATCAAATCCGTCATATCTCACTTGTTTTTGATATTACTATCTAATCGTTTGATATCCTCTATTTAGAAACTTTTGAATTTTCATTTGTTTGAACAATGGTTTGGTAACACTTCTACTGAATGTCAGATATTCGTTAAGCAATTTGTAGCTGTTAGGGTTGAAAAAAGAAATTATTTTCATCAATCAACTCTGGGCATCATTCTCATGACCTTTCCTTTACACTTGTTCTTTTCTCTATTATTTTTCATTTAGCAATTACAATATGCTATTATTATTAATATAACTTTATTACAGATATTTCAAAATGATAAACAGCGTTGACCAATTGTCTTCATATGATTATAACCAATTGATTCTTTATGTTAATGGCAAACGATATGAGGAATCGAATATTGATCCAAAAACAACTTTAGCAGTCTACTTGCGTGATCATCGTATGTTTCAAATATTTTATTCTTTTCACAAAATGTTTTAATCCAACCACTTCATTCAAGTATTCACACGATGCAACAAAAAACGAAAACCCATTCATGAATTTGTAAGCATATGATTGGATTGATAAGATAATTGTGCTGTCTCGATCATTTTCACTCTTTCTTTTATAGTCAAATTGACTGGAACTAAAATTGGATGTAATGAAGGAGGATGTGGGGCTTGTACTGTTATGATAAGCGAGATCGAGCCGTTTTCTGGAAACTTGCGGTAACTCGAGACTTCATATCGAGCAAATCTAGAATGTTTCATTAGACATTACTCAGCGAACGCTTGCCTGATGCCCATTTGTGGAGTGTTTGGAAAAGCTGTCACTACAGTAGAAGGATTGGGATCAGTAGTCAGCAAAAAGCTACACCCTGTCCAAGAACGGCTTTCGAAGTTTACATTTTCATAAGTATTTTCTCGAACTTTACTTTAAAGAGCACATGGTTCTCAATGTGGTTTCTGCACTCCTGGATTTGTAATGGCTATGTATGCTCTGATAAGAAACAATCCTAAGCCAAGTGAGGATGAAATTCTCGAAGCAATGCAAGGTACTATATCAAACAGTTTTATTGAAATATTAAAAACTTTTTTCAGGAAATTTGTGCAGATGTACCGGATATCGACCTATTCTTGAAGCTTTTTATAGTTTCTCCGTATCTGAGAATGATGAACTGAAAGTAAGATCAAAAATCTGAAAAATAAAACAAATGAACGTTGAAGATTCAAGAAACCGGCTGTGGTATGGGAGAAAACTGCTGTAAAGTCAAAAAAGTTGTACGTGAAAGCGCTTGCACAAGTTTCATTGATAACTTTGTTTCAGAATGGCAAAAATGGTTTTGTTTCAAACCATGATGTAGGAATTAAGGAAATCAAAAGGGAGAAGGTTAGTTCTGAGCTTTCATTTCTCTACGAATTGATACGTTTTTGACATTATCTTATCATTTAATACTCAGGTAGGCAAATTAACAGATTTAACAAAATGTTCTCCATATGATGCAACACAAGAATTGATATTCCCACCGGAATTGAAAGTAAGAATGATAACAAGGACTTGCTCAATTCAGTTTTTTTTGAGGTTGGCAACTTCCATGCTGCCACTTTCGCCTACACACATCATGAAACTATTTGGTACCAGCCGACTTGTTTGAAAAAACTTTTAACACTGAAGAGACTTCATCCACACGCTCGTATCATATCTGGAAATTCTGAGTTAGCAATTGAATTGAAATTCAGATTTATTGATTTGAAAATGGTTATTAATCCTCGACAGGTATTAATATTTCAATATGAACAAATAAGAGCACATGTTTCAAAGGTGACAGAGTTACATGAAATTAAAAAAGAAGAGGAGAGAGGCGTTTATCTCGGTACTGGACTTAGTTTAACAGAAATGGATACCGTTCTCTATGATTACTCAAAAACATTACCTGGTAGGGTCTTAAATTAGTGCTCTATCAATTTTCAAAATCAGATGAGAAAACGGGTGTTTTCAAAGCCGTACACGAGATGATGCATTGGTTTGCTGGTAAACACGTCAGGAATGTTGCTGTAAGCTTCTTGCTTGTTACAAGATTAAACATGTTACTATATAGAGTATTGCGGGTAATATTGCGACGGCTTCTCCGATTTCTGATCTTAATCCTGTTTGGATGGCTGCCAATGCACAGGTAACTCGAAATTTTAAAATTTATCAAACTTTTTACTCTGAAAAAAATATTTATCACAAAAGGCTGTATTAGCTTTCATCGAGAATACTTTTATTATATTAGGTTGTGTTGGAAAGCGAAGAACGAGGAGTTCGTACAATGCCAATTGATGAAAAGTTCTTTTTGGGCTACAGAAAAACCGTAATAGCAACTGATGAAATAGTGAAGGCTATTTGGGTTCCATATACAGAAAAGGTATTTGTTGGTTGTAAATGAAGCTTCATAATAAACTTCAGAATTCATTTTTTGCTGCTTATAAACAAGCGCAAAGAAGGGAAGACGATATTGCTATTGTAACGGGAGCTTTCAATGTCAAATTTGTCCCCAATTCTGATGTTATTGACGATATTAGAATTTCATTTGGTGGTATGGCTCCTACGACTGTACTTGCTCTGAAAACTATGGAGTTATTGAAAGGAGTGTAAGCATATAGTCAAACTATTCTTGTTCTCTATGGATTTCTTTTAAGGAAGTGGTCAGAAGCTTCGGAATTGGCTCTAGAGTCGTTAGCACAAGAGTTCCGGTTACCACCTGGAGTTCCAGGAGGGATGTCTAGATATAGATCTGCTCTAACTCTTTCGTTCTTCGTAAAATTCCATGACGAAGTAATTCAAAAGAAGAATGGAACTTTTGTGAAAAAACCGACCACGACAAATTTGGAAGCAACACAGCTCTTCAACGTATTCATTCATCCCACTGGGAATAAAATTACATTCTGCATGTTTAGGAAGTTAGCGATACTCAGCCTTCTCATGATCCCGTCGGTCGCCCTCTACAACATGTTTCGGGAGAAAGACATGTTACTGGAGAAGCAAAATACTGTGACGACTTGAATATACCTGGTAAGAGCAAAGTAAAAAAACAACTATGCATGTTTTTAGATTGTTTACACATGGCTTTTGTTTTATCTCCAATCGCCAAAGGGCAGCTTGACTCTGTCGACTATTCGGATGCTATTCAGATGGAAGGAGTTGTCGGATATATCGACTATAAAGACGTTCGTTCCGGAGCTCGACTAGGACACGTGAACGATACTCCAGTTTTTGTTGAAAGCCAAGTATTTAAATATTCGTGTCTCCAAAACTATTCTATCAGATTTCCTATCATTGCCAACCAATAGCAGCCATACTTGCTAAAGACCATGAGACAGCTAGAAGAGCAGCAAACAAAGTAAAAGTACAAACCACTAGAGAAAAAGCTGTTGTGACTATAGAGGTGATACTCAAGCTATAAAATCAGAAGTAATTTATGATAATTAGGATGCATTAGAAGCAAACTCTGTTTTATGTCCATCCTTCATAGTCCATTCATCTCTTCTCCAAGGAGACGAGGTGAAAGTAAATAATTGGAGCTCGTATAAACGTACAGTGGAAGGAGAAGTGAAAATGGGAGGACAAGTAATATTATTATCATTATGATGTATATATTTACTGAAAATAAATTCAGGAGCATTTCTACTTGGAAACTGCTCAATGTATTGTGATTCCACATGAAGACGAGGAGCTGGAGATAATAGCCAGTACACAAGGAGTAAATGATGTTCAAGTACAGAATTAAATATAAACTCATGTTAATCAATGTGTTTCAGATGGAAACTGCTAAAATATTAGGAATCCCAGCTCATAAGATTACTGCTCGTGTTCGTAGAATCGGTGGCGGTTTCGGAGGAAAGGAAAGTACAACAGCTATCTTATCGGCTCCTGCAGCGATTGCTGCTCAAAAGTTAGTGAAAAGAAATAAATTAAATTTTATATTCGTTTATGCCCATACTCTCCAGATTCCGCCAACCCGTGCGAGTGAAGCTGGAACGTTTCGATGATATGGCTATTACTGGAAACAGACATCCTTTCCGTTTCAATTATAAGGTTTACTGGCTAGAAAACCAGTAATATTTTTAAACTTTAGGTTGCATTGGATGATAACGATAAGCTAATAGATTATGATGTGAAAGCTTACTCAAATTCTGGTCACACTTTCGACTTAACAGTTGGAGTCATGCGTTAGTTGATTGCCTTTTCATATAGCTATGGCTATTTATGATTCAGACCGTTGTATGGTCCATATTGACAACTGTTACAAGTTTGCTAATGCTGATATTGAAGGATTTTGTATGAAAACTAACATAGCATCTAATACAGCCTTCAGGTAAATATTATTTTTTCCCGACTTTGACTAATTTGTTGCAGAGGTTTTGGAGGACCACAAGGTATGTTCTGTGCCGAAACTCTGATGCAACACTTATCCGAGACATATAACATTGATCATGTAGAGGTCAGAACACACAGTATTATTTTGTTTAATTTATGGATTTCAGCTGAGGGAGAAAAACTTTTACGAAGAGGGAGAGAAAACTCCTTTCGGAATGACCCTCAGCCAGTGCAATATAAAACGTACTTGGTATGAGTGTAAGGAATTTTCGAACTTCGTAGAAAGACGGAAAGATGTTGATATTTTCAACAGGTTTTATCTTTAGTTTGCTCTCAAACATTTTCAATCTTAGCAAAAACAAATTAATAAAAAAAGGAATATTTCTCATGCCGACTCGTTTTGGAATTGGTTTTGGTATTAAACATCTGAATCAGGTGAGAAAATAAATTCTCAACGGGAAATATCAGGAAGTGTTAAGGCAACAGCACTTGTTCTAATATATTCTGATGGATCCGTTCTAATTAGTCATGGTGGAATGGAAATGGGACAAGGTTTACACACAAAGATTTTACAAGTAAAATGATTCGAAAGTCAATTTTCATTTTTGTTATCGAGTATAGATTGCTGCTAGATGTTTGGATATTCCATTCGAGAAAGTACATATTCATGAAAGCGCCACAGATAAAGTTCCCAATGCTTCGGCTACCGCAGCCTCAGTTGGATCGGATATGAATGGTTTAGCTGTCCAGGTAGAAAGATATCCAAAGAAAAGGTCACTCATGATGTACAGGATGCTTGCAATCAAATAAACGAACGACTTGAACCGATCAAGAAGGAACACCCTGATTGGACGTGGGAACAGTGGATTCATCATGCTTATATGGAACGTGTTTCCCTTTCGGCAGTTGGATATGGAATGTTTGTTTCTGATTTAGCACGACAAAACAGTAATTTTTTTCAGCTTGCCTTATGAAGCTGTTGACTTCAGAACAGGAAAGGGTGCGGAACTGTTCAGTTACTGCGTATATGGAACAGCTTGCTGTGAGGTTGAAGTAGATTGCTTGACAGGAGATCATAAGGTTAACCTAGAGATTAAACTGTTTACCGATTTTTCATTTTTAGCTTCTCAGAACAGATATCGTGATGGACGTAGGTGATTCGTTGAATCCAGCCATCGATATAGGTCAAATCGAAGGAGCTTTTGTTCAAGTGAGTTATTGTGCTTTTGTAAAGTGAATCAAAAAGCGCTCAGGGTTACGGTTTATTCACAATGGAAGAGCTACGTGTTCGTCCTGATGGAACCCGTCTCACTCGAGGACCTGGAAATTATAAAATTCCTTCCGCCGACGATGCTCCGAAGCACTTCAATGTTAGTCTCCTGAGAGGTAGCAGCAATAAGAAGGCAATCTTCTCTTCAAAGGTTTGTTCAGAGTAGTTTGTATGATGAACCGAGTATGTGTCAGGCAATCGGTGAACCACCCCTTTTCCTTGGTGCTTGCACATATTTTGCCATTCGGGAAGCTATAAAAGCATATCGAAAAGATCAAGGCCTAGACGGCTATTTCCGCTTCGACTCACCAGCAACAGCTGAGAATATCAGATTATCCTGTGAAGATGAATATTTGAAAAAGGTAAAATGAACACAATTTACTATGTTGACCGAAACATATGCTCAGATTCCAAAACTGCCTGAAGCAGGCGCCTACACACCTTGGACTGTGCCTTTATAATTAATTTATTGTGTACTATTGCCATGTATATTTCTATTTGATTGTTATTTCATATAATAAACTATTTTTTCATTTAACAAAGAAACAAATTCTTTTAATTTTCCTCATTGCAATTCTTTGCTCTCTGATAAGGAAAAGTCATTCTTGGTCAGTAATGCTTCTCAGAGATGATCATTTAAAACTTTTCGATGAGAACCTTGATGAGAAAGTTGTCATGTTCAACCAACTTTCACACTTTCCTTATGATTGATAACATAGTCTCATGCTCAAGGAATAGCATGACTTATGACAAAGAATTAGTATTAAGATATTACATTCTCAGACACACGTGAAAATTAGTATTCCACCTCATCTGCATGAAGATTTTTATTCGGTTTTTAATTGTGGTGAGAACGGTTGCATAATGATATACTCTTCTCCACACCCCTTTTTTCATTCTTAATATATCGTTTAGAATTAAGTTATAATTCTATTTTCAGATGGAAGTATTTTTCATCATACGCTATATTTTGTCTCTCTTCTGTCTGTTCAGTAATATACTAGTTTGTGTGGCTATTTCTCGAAATCTTCTTCTACGTGAAAGCCCAACATTTCGTATTTTGAGCGTCATATTCATAGCTAATATATTAGATTTGAGTAAGCAATGTGCTTACAATTATCCATCTGATATTATTGGCGCACCGGTTGTGAGTGAGTTCATACACCTGTGAGTGTTGTAGATGTTTAAACTGTTTAATCGATTAGAGCCTCCTTATGATATAATATTTCACATCATTGGTAGTGCAACATGGTTTGCTGAATTATATCTTCTCATTTGCATGGCTCTCTCTCACTATATCGCGCTCTATCATGCACCTTTCTATTTCAAGGTTCAACGAAACAAATATTAAGATAGCTTATGAGTCTTTTTGAGATTCGAACGCAGCAGTTAGATCGTTTTATAATTATTATTTTGATTATTGCTGTTCTTATTGGTTGTATACATTTGATCATACCAAAGAGTGGTTTTGATTATGATAAAGTGGAAAGTAGATGGGTAACAAACCCAAATACGTTTGTCATGAAGTTTAGATCTATCAACAACTATGGAACACAGGTATAGCAATCCATCAACATTTATATTAATTCATCTACCCCAGATTGTCACTTTGATCACATTGGTAGCTACAGATGTATTCATTTTCATGAAGTTTTGCAAACGGAAGAATAGAGTTCAGGTCAATTCCTTTAACTCTAACGGTTCCAATCGAATGACGACATCCATCACTAAAGTGCAAGTATGTCTGCGCATCTTGCGATTTCATTGACTCTATCTTCTTCAATCATCTTTCAGCAGCCAAGATTGGGTAAAGTTTCAAATTTGCGAGTTGCAGCCAATTTTATTATTCTTAGTAGCTGCTTGATAATTCAAACTATTATTTATAATTCAATTACGACGAAAGAGTTAATAGTTTCCTCTCTTAATTTTTCAATGTCTTTCATCTCAGATTGAACTCTTTGGTTGCTAACATACTGATGACAATCGCACCTCTCTTTCGATATTCAAAGTGTTGGATATATTGCATTTCCGGAAGTCATTTAAGAAAAGCATTGGTGAACATGTGGCCAAAGCGCCTCTCATTAGCATAAGCGTTTATAACACATATCACGTGGAACTTTGTCGTTGAGATCATTCTTTGATTTAGCAGCTACAGATACCGGTTGTTCCTTCAGTTGATCATTATAGCTTTCATTCTATCATACTTCATTAAGTTAATATTCAGAAATAAAGATGTCTGATCATTTCATTTCTTGTGAGAGTGATGATAACTCTGTCCACGTTGATGGTTTTGTCTTTCCGAACAGTCCGTAAGCAACAACAGATGAAATCAATTGAGCTGAGATACCGCTGAACAACATTGTCCACTATGAGAAAACAACAATTTTGTTTGAAAGAATTATATTTGTACCTGACTAGCTGTGTTTTCGGAAACAATGAAGTTAACTACAAAAGGAGCACAGAATATGCAGATGGCAACAATGAAGGTGTTTCCGTTTGCTAAAAAGTGAGAATGCTGGCTAGAAATCTGAAAGGGTACGTTTTCGTTTAATGAAATTATATTTTCTGATTACGAGCTGTATTTGTTTCATTATAACGATAACTGCGAGGCTATTTGCAGTATTGAAAAGGACATAAATGAATAAGCTGTAAAAATCAGATGTAGTCTGAAAACTTATATGAAATTCTGTATTCTGGATGAAACATACGAATATGAGTGACAGCAGACAGAAGGCGGATATGAGTTCAACCAATGCGAACATCAAAAACATTCGAACTCTCATACCTAATCCACATAAGTCATCAGTTGAATTGCCATAAAAAATTTTCAAAGCTAATGATATAAGATGTGGAAGAGCTGCGGCGTAGCCGGTGCTCCTTATATCGTATTTTAAGACCATGTTTATGTAAATAGGTCCATATTGAAGAAATATGTACATCCCGGTGAAGAACGAAAAGTACATGTACCATACAAGCCACGCCTGCATACATATAATCTCAGCATTACAAGTTAGAGTATTATGAACCTGAGGATCTCTAAAGACTTGCGAGAATGGAATGCTTTCATTTTCCGTTTCCTTCTTCACTATTTTACCGAGAGAGATGTATTCCTTTTCTTGTTGATCAAGATACCTACAGCAGAGTAAGAAATAAAAAAAAATGACACAAAACCTGCTTTTTCTAAAGTCATCGTCATAAACAATGAGAAATAGTGTTAACGAGATGAAAGTTGCGAAGCTCAGACCATAGTAAGTGAATTCCCATCCAAAGGTTGTGCACATTTCTCCCGCAACTACCATAGCCAATATTGGAGATATCTGGTTTTTTTGTTTTTAAAACTGTAAGATCTGAAAACCTGGTATATGGATGATAAAACTGCAATAGCGAAACCCAATTCAGACTTTGGAGCCCATTCCATAGATATATTATTAATTGCCCATAATATGATTGCTCCTGGCATGCCCTTATGAACGAGAATTAGAAGCAAACGACTAAGCAAGTCAAATACTTGGATTGTACGGATGATGAACGAAGGTAGAAAGCCTAACGCATGACTCCATGGGTACAAAAATGATGAAAAACATCCCGTCAGAACATAAATGGCGAGAACCTTCCTTAAATAAGCTAGGTCTATATAAAGCTTATAAAACGGGTAGGGAAGGTCATATGTCGTCGTATGAACAGTTAAGTACGAAAGAGACTGAAGATAAGGTCATACGATCATGAGTTAAAACATACTTTGTTCCTAAACGGTTCATGAACGTCAATGGAATGGTTCCTAACAGTAATCCGATTGATACAGAGGAGAATGTCCAACCTCGTAATTGTGGATCGGAAAGGAAACTTGCTTTAATTATGAAGTTAGTTGGTTTGGAATACATATATCCAGATTACCTGTGTCATTGGATTTGTATTGACAAAGAATAGTTGAGTGAAAAGCTAATCGGAGGGCATAAACTAATGATATGGTTAACGTGCTTATAACTATATAGAATTACGAATAAGATAACTGTGTCATATAATAAGCTTACTATATATGATATAACGGAAGTTCATCCCAACAAGTCAATTTGAAAATGGCAGAAGAACGGATTTTATGAAATTTTTACACAAAACGTTAACGTTTAGAATTTTTTGTTCACGCCAGCAGCGAAACAAAGAAGAGAATGATCAATGTAACATTTTAAAATAAAAATAATATGAAAAAGGTTTAATCTGAGTTTTTAATGTAAAAGCTTTTCGCTTAGTTTTGTGCAAATGGAAGATGACTGTTGATGAACAATAGAATTAGATGAAAATCTTTAGAGTAAAGAGAAGAAAACTGGACAATGATTTCAAATCAAACAAGCCTTTTAAAGCAAATCGAGCTCCTACCTGGCTCATTAACCTTCTTGCTGTTCACCAATAATGTTCCCCAGAAATTTGGTCTTATCCTTTTTCATTACTTGTTCAGTATTTTCGTTAATGAGTGCCTCGTCATTATCTTCTATGGCTTGTCTGAATATGGTCACATCTATAGACTTGGCCAATAAAGCTTGTTTAACAGCTTGCACAGAAAAGGTAAGATGTTTTTCAACGTTTTTTGTACTTAAAAACTTCCTTGTTAAAGCATTGTGTAAGTGGTGAATGCTCTATGGTTGAAGGAAAGCCAACTTGTACTTGTGGTGAATGTTCTCCTGCAGATGATCTTCTGGAAAAAGTGACTCACGAAATACCACTTTGGGCATAATAGTGTTATGCAATTGAAATATTTTAACTTGTTTTTGTATGATTAATAATATTATCAGTTGGGATCACCAAAGTTTGTTATAATTATCCGCAAACGAGATTTCTTATCGTCGCTTCATCTACATCATGTAAAGATGAATAACAAGGAATTTATGTCTAGCAGAAAGTTATGGAAAATAGTAAAAGCAGAAAATAAACTAAGAATTATCCGGAACAAGTGAGAAAATTGACCAACTGTTCACAGAAAAGAAATACTCAAAATCAGTTAGAAATGCTGGACATAAGCTGATTTGAACAAAGAGCGAATTAGGCTGAAATCTGAATTGTTTTTGCTCTCAGTGCAGTGTTTTCTGATTTTCCTTTGATTTTCCCACATGGTCAAAATGAGTATAATCATCAGTACCCAAAGGTTTTACTAAGCTTAAGGATATCAAAGTGAATAGCATGTATAGTTTTCTTTAATGAGTCATGAATGATAGAACCGTATGGGATCTGGTTTATTTTGCCTGTTATGCATAGCTTGTAAAGCAACGGGCTTTGATTATTAACCAGTTTGTGTTAGCTTACTTGTCAACGACTATATAAGGCCTAGTGGAAGCGTTGAAAAGCGGATGAACACTCAGCTCAATTTCTTCTCTCAACAGTTCTTAACTATTTATATTTTGTTGGCTTGCAATTATGCTATCTTTTTTTAGAATGAGACAAGTCTTCGTTACTCTTTGCTTCTTCGGTGTTGCTACTGCCTTCCTCTTCCCTATGGGAGGAGGAGATAGTGGATGTGGATGCCAACAACAGCAATCTTGCGCACCACCATGCCCACCACCTTGCCCACCACCATGCCCACCACCATGCCCACCACCATGCCCACCACCAGCACCAAGCTGCGGTAAAAAAAATTTATAAACTCAATACTCAATTTTTTTTAGGAGGAGGATGCGGAGGAGGTTCATCTGGAGGATGTGGAGGAGGTAAGCGTTTAAAATTGAAAACTTGCCCAGGTATAATCTTATAGGATGCGGAGGAGGCTCATCAGGAGGATGTGGAGGAGGTAAGCGTGTAAAATTAAAAAATTGTTCAAGTATAGTCTTATAGGATGCGGAGGAGGCTCATCAGGAGGATGTGGAGGAGGTAAGCGTGTAAAGTCAAAAACTTGCCTAGGTATAATCTTATAGGATGCGGAGGAGCTCCAGCCCCAAGCTGCGGAGGAGGTGGAGGAGGTAACGCATTTAGTGCAGGAATATTTTCTACTTTGTATTTTACAGGATGCGGAGGAGGATGCGGAGCCCCACCACCACCACCACCAAGCTGCGGAGGAGGTACAGAATTGGCTTGATATTCAATCTTAAGAAGGAAGTTCTAGGTTGCGGAGGAGGATGCGGTGGACGCAAGAAGAGAGAGGCCGCTAACATTATCTCTCACGAAGACACCTCCAAATGCAACAGCGAAGAACTCCGTCAAATCCTTTTGAATGTGAGCATATGAAACTAATCAAAAATATTATAATATCCTGCCTTTTTAGAACATGAAATCCGATGAAGAACTCTCTCTTAAAGCCATCAAGGGATCTATTGGAGATATCCATGATTACATCATCACCTGCAGCACCAAGCCATTCAACTTCATCGCCAATGTTGATGACTACTGCACCCACGAGAAGAATGAACTTCACTGCACTATCCTCCGTATCAATGTTAAGACCGAGGAGGTAATTCAGATTATCTCTATATGTCCGGACTTCATTTAACATCTTTAAGGCTAAGCCAGCTGAGGAAGTTAAGGGAACCGCTGAAGCCAAGACTGAGGAAATCAAAGTTGAAGAGCAGGTCGCTGTCGAAGAGACCGTTAGTGATGATCAAAAATAGCATTAATAATCTTTTTTTTTATAGAAGGAGGCCAAAGAAGCCAATCCAGTCAAAATCAACTGATTCAAAGGCTCTTCTTGAATCTTGAATAGTTTTCTCAAAACCTAGAAATAAATGCTTTTTTTTCACACTTTGTTTCTGTATACCAATCAATAATATGAAGCTATGAAATAAGAATAAACAAGGGATTAGAATGCTCTTTATTTTGAAATTCCTCTTCATGGTTGGACTTAGAGAAGGAAAGATCTGTTTGGACATGGACAGTATCCAGCATCTGGTCCGGCAGATCCGTCGGATCCTGGCTCTCCTGGGTTTCCATCGCGTCCTGGTCCTCCTGGGAATCCTGGTTGTCCAGCTGGTCCAGCTTCTCCAGAACCTCCATCGTTTCCATCTCTTCCTGGTTGTCCAGCTGGTCCAGATGGTCCACGTTCTCCGTTAGATCCTGGGGCTCCTGGTGCTCCTGGTCTGTAGGCGGTTCCTGGTTGTCCAGCAGTTCCTGGTTGTCCGTCACGTCCTGGGTGTCCTGGCTCTCCTGGTGATCCAGAGGATCCTGGTTGTCCGTCACGTCCTGGGGATCCAGCAGATCCTGAAGATCCTGGGTTTCCTGATGGTCCTGGCAATCCACGTGGTCCTTGAGATCCTGGAGCTCCTGGTGGTCCAGCTGGGCAACGGATGCATCCGTGACGACGTGGGTGGTATTGGACTGGTGGAGCATATCCTGGACGTCCTGGTCTTCCTGATTCTCCGTCTTGTCCGTTGTTTCCTGGATGTCCATCATCTCCTGGGGGTCCTGTAAAAAACTTCCGTACATTACAAATTAGTATATTTAATAACCTGGTGGTCCATCAGGGCAAGCAGTTGGTTGGAATCCACAGTTACATTGTTCGAATCCTCCGGTAGATCTCTTCTTGCGTCCGAAAAGCATTGGGACGGAAGAGCTTCCGGTGTCAGATCCCATAACACGAGACCAGGTATCGTCAGCAACGTTCTTGAATCGCTCCATATCTTGCTTCATCTCGTCTTGGAGATTGTTCATGTCATTGACGATCATGTTGATGGCGACGAAAGCACCGACGACAACCAAAATGGTGCCGGCAGAAGCCGAACCAACGAAGAAGGACATTCTGTAAAACAATTTTCAGAATGAAAATGAAGTTTTGAAAGAAACAAGGAGATGGGAACGATTGATGATGATTCCATGAAGTGGCGACCGCTTTAAATACCAGTAAAACCAACCTGTTTCAAAATAAGAAGTTAACTTTTTCAGTCAAATTTTTCTTCCATTTCTCTGCATCAAGAGTTCCTTCAAGACTATTCACTCGTTCTCACGAGAATTTCAGCGGTAACCGTTCTGCTGACCAAAATCCATTCGATACGTTCCACTCTCATCATTTTTTACCTTCATCGACGATGGACAACTAATGAATTATAGTGGAAGATGGTTCAACTAGTAATGTCATTTCAAACTTAGAGCTTTGATTGCATCATTAATAAGCTCAGATTTCTCCAATCCTTTGATAAGGTTCAACATACGTAACGTCTCAGATGGAAAAAATAAATTTTCGTTTTCGTTTTGAATTATGAGGCGCACCTCCATTGCGTGTGGAAACTAATACTCTTGCATTGAAATAAAAGAAAAAACAAAGAAAAACGATTTAAATTTCATTCTATCACTGAGACCCATGTAAGTTATGACAACTCTTGATGTATTTCATATTTTTGGTACTTTTGTTAAATATAAATAAAGATAAATAACAAATAACATCCAACATTTAATGAAGTATTCAAATAAAGTTATCTATGCTTTTCTTTTGAGCTTCTCGTAGTAATCGTCGTGCTCGCATAAGTTGGCGATTGGGTATGAAAACACAGCCCATCGGAGAAAAAAAGCAGTTACCCGGAAATCGACCTTCCAGCATTCCAATTCCAACACCACTTCAAATAAAAAAAATGAATCAACCTGTTCTGTTTTATATGATGATGAGGGAGAGGCTTTTGAGATATAAGATAAGAAAGATGTTCACACAAACCTATTCGTAGCTTGAGTTGAATCAAGAAAAACTGTAGAAGCCATCAAAACGAATATAGCAAATTGCCACTTCATCACCTGTAATACAAGCATTATTCAATTAGCTATTAACATGGAAGAGAAGAGGATGCGAGGATCGATCCTACGAATTCTATTAATATGATCTTCAATAAGTACATGTGACGTAAAAAGAAAAACATTTGATATATGGATGGCTTAAAGTGCTAAATTTCATAAACAAGCTCAGTAAGTTATAAAGAAACTATCTATGGAGATTACTCGTTACGATCTTGGCTCTCACTCTCACAAAAGGAGATACAAATAGGATAGAACTGAAGAGAAGAGAGAGAAGGATTGGGGGGGGGGGGGGAAAAGACTGAAATGTTTCAAAAGAATAACAAAAAAGATCATTGGTTTATAACGGAAAATTTGGTCAAGCTGATTAAGTGTTAAGCTAGAACACAGATCAAATTTCTATTGTAGAATACATGTTGACGATATATCCTTTTGTATACAAAATGAGAAAAAGTTTATTCGCGTTGTCTCAAGCGGCTGAATAACTTCATTTGAAGAAGAAACTTAAATTACTTCAAATACAATGAAATGAATATAAAACAAGAAGATAGTAGGAAGTAAAGAAAACGAACATAATGAAAGCTAAATAGAAAAGGAAAAGGGGAGGTACGGAGATTAGGCGGATCATGAGTATGCCTGCCAGTTTAAGCTCGGCGAAAAAGAAAAAAAAATATTTTCTTTTTTCTACCATAGTGATGACTGTGATGAAGAAGTTGTGTTCTTGAAAAGAATGAAGTTGTCAAACTATTTTTCGCTTCAACTACTTCAAAGAAAAAACGGTTCTTATACGAACCACAAACCTTGCGGGTTGCAAATCGAGGTCTGCTCCCCGATTTTCAAAATTTTTCAAGTTGCAACTGTTTTTTGATGATTATGCGTCGTTTGCGTTGGTTCGAATTTTATAATTTGTATAATTAATATATGAAATCATCATAACATCT
This sequence comes from Auanema sp. JU1783, assembly GCA_943334845.2. Classification (NCBI taxonomy): domain Eukaryota; kingdom Metazoa; phylum Nematoda; class Chromadorea; order Rhabditida; family Rhabditidae; genus Auanema; species Auanema sp. JU1783. The sequence continues at coordinate 64,529 of CALQYR020007451.1, read as the reverse complement.
GTCTTTAGAAGGTCAATGAGCGAAAAAAAAATAATTTTTACTAACTCATAACGTATTAAGTCATAGAAGTATAGTTAGCGGCTTAATTGGTTCAAACTAACTTTACTGGTTCAACTTTCACTCTCTATTGAAAGCTTTCATGAGCTTCATAACAATGAGGAGGCTTTTTTAAGCTTTTACTACACCTGCCCGCATTATGCTTGAGAAATAATGTTAACAATATAGATTTCCTAAGTTTTCTTTATTTTTCGTCTTGCAAAAGCAGTATGGTAGAAATCAGGGATTCTCTCAGCTTTCTTTTCTCTTTTGTTCAATATTATTTTCATTTTAGAAAACGTAATTGGACTTCATCGCTTTTCGCACAACGTTATAAGCAGAGATCATCTCAACATCAATATCTTACTGTTTCGGATTTATAAGACCCTCTCAACTTTGGGTTTCACACCATATTTTGGACATTTTTATTTTTGTCCAACAAAAAAAAAAGATGAAGAAAAATGTCACAAGCACTATTGCTCTCTGAAATACATGGTGGATAAGCAAAATATAAATTAGAAAAGTGACGAAAGAGAGGAAGCTGAATGCCGTTGTATAAGAATACACGTGGCAGAGCGTGAATGACGTAGATATTGCGTGAGGTGTGCTGAGCCAAGTTTATTTGATGAATTGCATGAGCAGCAGACGGTTGACTCGTTTATCCATCCACCCTCAATTACTTACTCACCTACTCTCTCTGTTTGCGTTCCTTAAATGGTAATTAGTTAAATTCTTATTTATTTAAAAGCTTTTAGTTCAAAAAATAAGGTCGCCATTCCCAGAAGAAAGAAGATATGTAAAGAGTAAATGTTAAAAGGTTGAATATAAAGTTTCATTAAAGAGCGTGAAATCAAAGAAAAGACAAATGCTTCCTTATATGTACATCTATGTACATATGAATGTGCGTGGAAGAAATGTGTTAAATTACTTTTTTAATTTATGAAATAAAAAAAATCAAAGAAAAACTTTACTGATTGCATAAGTGTCAGTAGAAGGATTACATTTTTAAATATTTAAAATAAATTTTTCATAACCTGATGAACTTTTTGAGAAAAGTTGAGAATGGTTGAGATAGCGAGAGAGAGAGCATATGCTGGACGATGCTGGAAAGTAATTGAATATTTGTCCCATTCAGAGAGAGAGAAAGAGAGAGAGTTATTATAAGCAAATTAAAAAAATATTAAAGAAGATGCGTTTATTACTATTCTCAAAACCTAAGAGAGTCCTTTAAGAATATTTCATTTTTCAAAAAAAATGAGTTGATGAGAGATAGATAAGTTATTGAAAACTATTGCTATGGATGGCTAGGGATGGAGAGAGTGAGGGGGGAGGAGGAGTAGGAGGGAGTAAGACGAGAGTTGTCTGTGTGGGTGATGACGAAAGATTTTGAGATAAAATTTAAGAAAAAAGATTCAAAGAGAGAAAAATAGAATAAAAGCAAGACCAAGAGAGAGAGTTTTCGGAAAAGTAGAGAGATTTATTGCAAAAAATATTCAAATGAGACATAAAGAGAGGTTTGAATGTTGCTGATGACGTTTGCATATTGTTCAGAAAACAATTGGAAGAGTTATATTAAGTAGGTAGCATACACCAAAATGGTGAAATTTATGATAAATGAAATGATAAAATAATAACTGAGTCTCTTATTGCTGAATTGAAAGGTTAAGCTTGAGAGGGAGCCGAATGCAAGACGTCTGTCTCGCAAACAGTATCTCCTTCTTCGTTCATACCATTGCTTCTTCAATATCAGTTTTTGCAAAGTTCTTGTTTTTTCTATATTCTGAAATGCTTATGAGATTATGATTGAAATATTGTGATGTAATTCCTTCTTTTGCTTCATTTTCAATACAACACAACACTTTGTATAGAAAACTCTTTTATTATTCGATTGAAAACAATGAATTCAAAAAGAATTTGTAAATCTTTAAGCCATGAAGGTACGGGCTGGGCATGGACAGTATCCAGCATCAGGTCCGAGCTCTCCGTCAACTCCTGGAGTTCCTGGACGACCCTCAGATCCTGGAAGGGCATCTTGTCCGCGTTCTCCGGCTGGTCCTTGGTTTCCTGGTTGACCATCAGATCCATCGTTTCCGTTTTGTCCGGCTGGTCCAGCTGGTCCGCGTTGTCCTGGATGTCCTGGTCTTCCTGGTTGTCCCTGAGAGTATTGGACTCCTGGTTCTCCTGCAACTCCTGGCTCTCCTGATTGTCCTGGGGCACCAGGTCTTCCATCAAATCCTGGCTCTCCAGCTTCTCCGTCGCGTCCTGGGTTTCCTGGCTCTCCAGCGGCTCCTGGGATACCGTCAGATCCAGCATCTCCGGCGGGTCCTACTGGTCCTGGTGGTCCTGGTGGTCCAGCTGGGCAGACGATGCAAGCCTTAGAAATCTGAACGATTCGGTTAGCTTCCTGAAAAATTGTCTCGTATTTACCTCTTCTCCGAAGATGAGTTGAGCTCCTCCAATTCCTGGAGCACCCTGTTCACCATCAAGTCCTGGAGCTCCTGGATTTCCATCATCTCCTGGTGGTCCTGGTGGTCCAGCAGGGCATCCTTGAGATTGAGCTCCACAGTTGCACTGATCGTTGCTACGCTTATGTCTTCCTAAGAAATGAATGCGGATTGTTCAACTATCATGAGTTCCACAAACCGATTAAAGTGTTGAAGGAGATAGTTTCAGTTGGTCTGGATTTGATAACAACCTCTCTCCAGGCGACATCGGCGACATTCTAAACAATTAACTGTTTTCAGATATTTAAGATTTCAAAACCTTGAAATCGGACATACGATCCATCACATCGTCGTACATGTTGTTGATGTCATAGACAATGCGTCCGATGCTAATGAAAGCACCGAAAACGATAACAAGGGAAGCGGCGGAAGCGATAGTGCTGAAGCCCATCTGAAATAGTATCAGTTGATTAGTTGAAAACAGATTCAATGATTTGAAGAAAGGAATGAGTTGATGATTCTAACTGAAGCTTCGCAGCTTATATAGGTACTATCCGTGACCGTTCGTGATGAAAGGGCTTATTCATAAAAACGCTCTAAGTGAAACCAATTAAAGCGTTGCGTCTATGAATAGTTGAAAAAAATTCTTTCTTAAACATCAAACAAGCTTTGAGCGTTAAAGTCATAAACGATTTTCTGAATATCAAACTGTAACAGTACTGTTTCAGGTTTGCGTACCCAAACGATCTTTGCACTTTCTATTTCATAACAGTTTGTTATTAAATGCTTGAACTTTGAGTCAATTCAAAGTAATTATAGAAGTATTTTTCAATGAATTTTCTCGAAAATTGAATTTCAAGAGTTTGACAGGAAGGAAAACATGAAATCAACCGCTTATCGTCGTTGCATAATACGAAATGAAGTTTTTATGACAACTACACGTGAAATGCGTGGAAATTAGATTGAAACGCCAACGGAGTTTGAATTTCTTTGAACCTTTTCCATATAAGAAACGAATCTCTTCGTCATTTATTGAAATCACTTTTGTTTTTAAAAAACGGAAGTATGTTGAGATAATCCGATGTGATTAATCCACGTCGATAATCATTTCATCCGGATGAAGAATTTCAGACTAAAAATTGAAACTTATACGTTTCAATAACTCATTTGTAAGAATTGTTTGATGAAACAATCGAAAGAATGAGATTTTTTATTATTCTTTTCTACTCTTTCCTTCTTCTAACAGCCAATGCTCAACAAAACAGAGAAAATTTCATTAAACGAGTTGTCAATTTGGATGTGAAAATATTGACGAGACCTCAGATATCCAAGGTATGTTTATACATTCAATCCTTTCCAATTGTAGTTCTCGTATTAGTTTTTGACATGCATGTGTCCTCATGTTGCTGAGTGTCCCGATATGATGGCGTTTGGTTCAGGTAATATCTCGCATGCCCCTCTTAACCTCAGTTTCTCTTATCTGGATTTCAGCCTGCATCTCATGTTTATCCGACAATTTCGGAGATATTATGGAGAGCGCTTTTGGCATGGTAGCCAAACGTTTGTAATAATGGAATTTAATAAGTAATATGGATAATTATAGTAGAAACTTGTATGATAACTGGATTGTCCTCTACTATGATCGTTTCCGCGAAAGTTGCAAGCCTCCTTCAACCAGAACTCACGAAAATATATAATCCAGTGAGTTTATTGGATTTCTTATGAATTACATTTATCATTTGAAAACAAAAGATGTGCAAGAAAGTTGAAACGGCTAGAAAGAACAAGAAAACACAAATTCAACAATGCAATGTTGGAATTGGACATTTATTGAGCGAAGTCAAACGAAAATTCATTGATAACATTTGTATGCAAATCAAAGATGTGAGTTTGAATTTGTTTCAACAAAAAAAATAATTGAATGGTTGTAGAAATGCTCTGATAAGGAGTTCAAGTGCTTGCTCAAGGAAGGAAAGGCGGTTATTGACCTTAACACATACAACTGCGCATCAGCAAAAGCAAGCATCCTGGGATGAAACTTGCTCGAAGAACTTTTCCCGAAAACATAGGCAATTCGTTTGTTGTTCCTTGAAATAAATCCTTTATTTGAATATAAATATTTGAGTTTTCAAAAATTCGAATTGAAATGAAGAATCACAAGCAGATGAGAGAAGAACAACATCTCATAGCTCTTCTCATCTATTCAACAATCGGACGAAACGAATGGGCTGAGAAAGGGGGGGGGGGAAGTTACAAAATTTTTGTTTTATTGTAGGCTACGTTTTGTCCATTTTCAACCATATCAATATCAATGTTGCTTAGCAATAGAACATAACTAATACAACGACTGAAAATCCATTAATTTGCTTCAAGAAATTGCCGTGGGACATACGAAGAAATTGCTTTTTTCTCGAAAGTGTGCATTTCTCAATCTATATGTCTCTCTTTCCATATTAGTATCTCTGTAGCTAACCATGTATTATATAGTATGGATATTGAATAAAATAATTAAGTTTTCTATTAATCACCTGTCCCGTCCATACGCATATTCTGCGTATCTCAGCATGTCTCTGGTATTTTTCTTTTCTCCTTTCCTCTTCTCCTTCCCTTTTACAGCCGCCAATTTTCGATTATAAGAAGAATTTGTTGTTTTTTAGCTTTTTTCTTTACATTTTATTTCTAAATTTCTTTTATTTGCGATGAAGACTGGAAAAAGAAGAGAGACTGAGAGAAAGGTCTGACTTGAAAATTTCATTTTTCCATCGCCTTCTATAGAAATCTGGCTATTCGCCTTTTCTTGTCTCAATCTTTCCGTATAACTCTTCGTTTTTTGAAGCATTCACACTATTCACATTATCAATTCAACTGTTTAAGGAAGTCTCTCATCAATCATGGGAGGGGTTGTAGTTAAACTCAAGTTCAACTCAAAATCTAATCAAGTTAAACAGTTTGATCCAGACGAAAAATGGAGCAACCTGTATCGAGAAATGGAAAAGAACAACATCTACCGTTGGGTAGGCCTGAAGAATGGTTAGTCCTCAGATCAATTTTTTCATTTCACATATCAAAACAATTCAGGAGGTGATATGATAACCATCTATGAAAAAGATGGTGAAGAAGGAATCATCAAGTTCGCAGAAGAAAAAATTGCGCCCATGCTCTTTGATGAAGGTCTTAATGGACCTCATGTGGTAACCGTCAACGACTACATAAAATGGAGAAAAGCATCCGTAAGTTTCTCTGTAGTATCACTACTTCCAACCGTTGTCACTTATTAGAACCTGGAACTGGGAATCTCGGAAGATGATTCTGAAAGCTTTGAAACGAGGTTTTTAGAGCATAAAGCCTTATGGAAATTGAATAAACGTGGAGTAAAGGGAGAGAATATCATTCATTTGTTACTAAACCGGTATTTCTAATTCTTTTTTCGTTAACATTCTTCATTTTTAAAGAGATCAAGAGGTTTGTCATGAGATAGCACGTATTCTTCTCAAAAAATATCCGGGACTCTGTGATGATATATACTTGGGGAATGAGAATTTTGGTTTGTTATTCGTTATCTTAAATGAAAAACATGTCAAAAAATATTTCCGAAAACTTCTCTAGTCTTTTTCGTTTTTTTTTTGTTTCATAAACACCTGAAGCGATCACATGCCTTCACAAGCATACAAGGAACTCTTTCAAAGTTCCTTCCAGTCAGAGCTGGAAGCGGAGAACTCTGGATTTCAAAAATCTTTCATGCTTCAGGACAAACTGCTCTACACTTAGCGATTGTGCATAACGACTATGAAACCGTTCAGTTGTTGCTGGAATGTGGAGCCAATGTTAACGCACGGGCTTGTGGCGATTTTTTCAGACCAGAAGCTTTTAATCAGGGAAAGAAAATAACTGATTATCAAGGTAGAAACAGAGTAATATGTTATAAAACGTTTTAATTTGAAAGGTTGGGCCTATTATGGAGAATATCCCCTTGCTTTCGCTGCTTGTTTTGGTAATAAAGATATCTACGATATGTTAATTCAACATGATGCTGATCCTAATAATCGGGATTATTTTGGAAACACTATCTTACATATGTGTGTTATTAGTAATAGTATTGTATGTTTCACAAATCACATTTGTTTATTTATTGATTGTTTCATATTTTCAGTCAATGTATTCCTATGCCGTCCGTCATTGGCAGTCTCCAGCTGATAGAGATGTCGTAAACGAAGCCGGCCATACCCCACTCACCTTAGCGGCAAAACTGGGTAGAAAAGAAATTTTCGAGCAGATGTTAGAGTTATCGAAAGTGGTATGTACCTTTGTTTTCCATTCTCTTTTCAGAAATATTCTGTTTTAAGGAATTCTGGAGATTTTCTGACACCACGTGTTCCGCTTATCCATTAAACACACTAGATACAATCCAGTTTGATGGATCAACGAGTTCGTTTTGAGGCTTAACTAATGTCGTATTCAATTCACTTTCTAACAGATTATGACTCAGCTCTGATGATTGTTATTAATGGGAGGACCCCTGCACATCTTGATATGATTGGTAGCGAAGTTCTAGATCGGTTGCTTCAGGACAAATGGCAAGCTTTTGCTCGGGTATTTTCGAAACTGATCTCAGCGAAACGATGTTTATTAAAGAGAGCATTGTACATGCGGATGGTCATCTGTATCAGCCATTTAATTTTGATTGCTTTATCAGCTGGTTTGAGGCCTACAGAAACAGACAGATTGTTCTTCCAAAATCCACGTTATGATGACTACGTAATCATAGCCTTAAATAGTATTCTACTCGTGAATTATTTAGATTCGTCTCGTCACTGAATCTTTGACGTATGTTTTAACAATATACTTCTATTGGCAGCAAGCGTTAGAAGTTAAAGCTCAAGGGGTTGTTTCGTATTGGAGAAATATGGTAGGTTTCTTCATTTCTCCTGATTCATAATCACAACATTCAAGATGACAACGCCAGCCAAAGGAATTTATTTAATCTCTAACCTTATGATTTTACTTTGTCTTCCATTACGCATAGCTCAATTGTACGAGGTTGAAGAAGCTTTGTTGGCTTTCGCTGTTCCGGGTGCATTCCTATATCTTCTATTTTTCGCCAGGTTTTCTTTCTATCACATACGCTTTCTCAACTTATCTTTTGAAGAGTTTTTCGTCTTACTGGTCCTTTTATTCAAATGATTTATAATATGGTTGCTGGAGATTTGTTCCTCTTCGGTATCATATCTGCAATCTTCTTGTTACCTTTTTCGTTTGGTTAAGAAATATTCATCATATGCTAAGTTAACGTCTTCGCTTTTCAGTTTTTTATTTCTTGGGAGCTGATATGCCAGCCAAGCAAGATTTGATGGATCCGAATTTGAATAGATGCAAAGTTACTGGATATCGTATCTATACTTTCATTACTAGAGTGGAAACCTTTATCACACTTTTCCGTGCCAGTATGGGAGGATATGATGTAAGGCGTTGCAAAAATTCTCTTCACTAATATGAACAACTACAGTATGAAGAGCTGGCTTGTGCAAACTATGAACCCTTCGTTAAAATCCTCTTTGTACTTTATATGTTCGTGATGCCAATTATGATGATTAACATTCTTATCGCCATGATGGGAAACACCTATACAACAGTAATTGCAAAAGCTGAAAAGGCTTGGAGGCGACAAGTTAGTTCAACCTTTTCTTCTTCATCAAACATATAATCATCCAGTATGCTCAAATTATTATGACTTTGGAAAGATCTATAAGCCCAAAGAAACTTGTGGAGCACATGCTCAGCTATAGCATCAAACTACAGGAAAGGTGAGTTTCAAACTTTTCACCAACCGCTAGATGATCAACATAGTGCAAAATGAAAAATGAACGAAGAGTGCAATTCTCTCAAAGAATTATGATGTTGTCTTAAGTCTTAAGCAATGAAAAAGGATTTAAATATCTTGAACTTTCAAACTTATTCAGCCAAGAAGATGAAGCTGAAGTACGAGGTTTGATGGTTGTCAAGAAAACGGACAAAACCAAAGCTGGTGCCCGAAGGCAAGCAACTTTAAACTGGAGAAGATTGGGCAAAAGAGTAATAACTCATTAGAAACAATCAGATTTATTAACCATTTTAAGGTTATTCTCATTGTTGAAAGACTTGGAGTTGACGAAGCTATCCGTATTGTTCATGGATTTGACCAGATGGAAGTCCATGAAGATGATCGACGAGAGCGGAGACCGATTACACGTAGCAGGCCCATCACAATGTACACTAAAGGTCAAGCAGAGGTATTATTAACTAAATGAACACGATTCAATGAAATTTTGTAAGATTGCTACAATTAATCCAGCTACGTCACACAACCTACTCGGTGATCAGCCTGATGCAGAGTACGAAGTTATTCGTCAATCAGGTTCTGAGGAGCCACAAAATCAGCTTTCCATCATGAAGAAAAAGCCTAAGGTCGTTCTCAACGTAGAAAGCCTCCGGGAACTTACGCTTCAAGTGGTAATGCAAATTTACTGTTTTCATTAATATTCATTTCATTCTCAGCCACGATCGCTTCAAGTCCGAGGAAATGTCACATTCCCTGCCCAAATCGACATTGATCTCCCCAATATGCCCACTGGTAGTGCGCCAACTCGAAAAATTCCCAAAAGAGAAAGTGCAAGTAGAACCGCTTGACATCTCAACACAGAAGGATAACAATAATTTCAATGATGTAATAAACAATTTTACGCATTTCAACAACACATGTAACAACTAGTACAAACAATAACAAGAAACCATAAAAACAACAATAACAAATTATATAAGAGCGTTTTTCACCCACTGAACAACAGAGGCGTTATTAGTTAAAATTTCCTCATAAGGAGTCCATTCCTTTTCTTGCTCGAGGGACAATTCTTCCAAAACTTTAGTCAAACTTTCATCGCCGGCAGACCACAAGGAATTCCTGAATTTTTGAATTAAGCTAGAACAGATCTATTAATAACCTGTGAATTCTGATTGCAGCTCCCATATACGATTGGGCCAGATCGAAATCTTGATTTGTTTTCAAAACTTCTAAAATCATCCGGAAAAAGTTCGGAAGAACATTTGCTGGTAAGCTACGAATTTGGAAATCAATTGTCGAAATCGACATATCTTTCAACTTTGCGAATAATTCCAAATACTTGGAATCATCACTAACACTGAAACAAAACGATTAATCATGATTAGATAATGGTCTTACTTTCTCAAAGCAGCACTGAAAGAGCTTTCAATCTCGAGAAGACTACGTTTTGCTTGAACAGTTTTTCGCTTCTCCTCTTCATCTTCTTCTGCTATATCAAATTCGAAGCCTTCCAAAGTTGGAGCAGCAGTAAGGAAGAAAGGAGCTTGTTTTGGTTTTTTTGGTGCTTCTATCGGCTTATTTCGTTCTTTGATCAACGATAAATCCGATAGATTGGCCCAACGTGCAGTACTCAAGCCTGAGAACGACACCAAACCCTTATCGAACTGGAACTCAATTTTTGAAAGAACTGCTTTTTTGAAGTACTCACATTAGAAGACACCTCGATGCTCATTTCCTCTTCATCTTCATCACTACTGTATAAATCTAGTGTTCGCTTAATGATTTTGATTCAAAAAGGAGAGATGTAATTAATGACTTACACAATCCACAGATGAATCTGGCCATGTTGGCTTGAAATCTAGAGGAAGAGCCTTCACAGAAACGAAAGATGAGAAGAGAATCTGATTAGCCCAGATATATATGGCATTATCATTCTAATTAAAGAATATATAACGGATGAAAAACACTTGATCGAAACCTCATGCACTGTAGCTAGAAACTCTCCTGTGGGATTAAACGACATACCGACGCATTTCCTTTCAGAAAGGATTACATCAATTAGCTGAGATGTAGCTAACTCCCAAACCTTGAAGAATTAAAAATACAAAATTAAAACGAGGAAACTGCACTTACTCTTATCAAGCCTGTATCATCGGCAGTCAAGAGCCATCTACCATCACTACTAAAGGTAACGGAAGAAGGTAAAGCACCAGGTAAGTTGAATGTTCGGACAATTTTGCGACATATCGTATCAATGATACTCACAGATGAGCCTAATCATATGGAATGAAATCGAAGCAGAAAAAATTAAAAACCTTTGCTGTTTTTCTTGTGACATGCAACAGCAATCAAGCTGCTTGTAGGACATTGTGAGCTAGACTGAATCGAGAGTTTCGATTTCATGATAGTTGACAACTTTCCAGAAGAAACCTGGGACAAAAAAAATTTGAAGAAATAACATGCTCAACACACCTCCCAGAACTTCAATTCTCCAGACTTGCAACCCGTCACAATTTCATCCCCTCTTGTATCAACCGATATGCATGTGATGGCGGCATTGTGTCCTTTCAATGCTACCTTAAATACTAAATAAGCAGAGAAATAAAATATTACTAACAGTGTCTTCACTATTCTTGTAGGAAGGGTCAATAAATGTTTGTATAAAACGAGCACTTTGAATATTGTACTGATCAATATGTCCAGTAGAGTATCCTATGTATCCGAAATTTCCACAAGGTGAAATGGCAACCGCAGTTGCGACAGCATCGAAGAGAGAGGGTACCTCAGTGAAACGTTTATGAGCAATCTAGGAAGAACATATTTTCTAAACATTTTTTTAATTAAGCAATACTTTATGAGTTCCTTGTGAGTTTTTTCTCGATGTCCACGTGGTAACAAGCAGAGTATCTCTATAAAGAAAGTGGTTTGAATGAAATAAAGAGAAATTCAACCTATGACGACACAGTATATTATCCCAAGCAGCTTCCCTACACCAGCCAAAAGCGATTTCAACAACGGGCTCTAATAGAATTGTATCAAGTGCTCGCTTTTTCAATTTAGCTTGAGCTCTTAATAGAAAACGATGAAATGCAAAAAAAAACGCAGAACTACCTGGACATGATACCAGCGTTACCCAATTTCTGCCTCATGGTTGGATTAGCCACATTTGATTTCCGAACAGATCCATCTAAACTAGCGGAAACGATCTATAAATCACTCGCATATGTTCTCCTCCACAAGTAGTTGGGATACCTCTTCTTTATTAGAAAAGTTAAGAGCAGTTATAGGATCTGAATGTCCTTCCAGAAGATTCAATTGTCTTGGCATTCCATCCATACCATCTAACACCCATGTTCTGATGGAATTGTCTGCCGAAGTAGAAATCTGAGTAGAAAATAATAGGTTAAAGCGACCGCAGATATTATACCATTATGGGTTCAGAAGGAAGAAAATGTAAACGCGTGATAGACTTCTTATGAACATTTGCAATTTTACCAATGAGTTCTCGTTTTTCTAAATCCCAAACAGCGATGTTGCCATTCAGATCACCTGTAGTCAAAAAAGGCTCTCCATCAGTTCTACAATGCAATTATTAACAAAACATTTGAGAGTATGATGTTTACCTGAAGCCTATGGCAGTGATAGCACTATCATGCTTGAAGCTACAAATCAGTTCAGCTGATCGAATATCATATAATATAACTTTTCCATTCGCAAATCCTATTGCTAACACATCGACTATTGGAGATTGTTCAATGATGGTAACGGGAGAATCAACTACTGAAAAGGAAACACACGAAATTAAAATTGAAGTTGAGCCTTACCTGGTTTGAATTCATGAATAACCTTTCCTGTTTTGATATTGATGATTCTAAGTTTTCCATTTGACGAGCCAACCACAATCTACAGAAAGGAATTGTACGTGCTTTAAATTTGCGAAACCTTATTGAGATAAGTAGCTGGATGAACTAAAGCGGTGATTTCAAATTCTGGAGAGCCTTCGAGATATAAAATTTCTGAACCATTTTCTTTCTCGATAATGTTTATTCCATTTTCTTGATCGATGATTACCTGGAAGAGAGCTATGAATGCCTTAGCAATAAGCGAACTTACAAGTTGATCTCCGAAGATCATCATGTTCTTAGTAACATGATTCACGGTGAAAGTTTTGTCGACTGTTCTACAGAATTTCATGAAATATATTTCTTTTCCAGCTGCAGCGTAAATCCCCCTAGAAAATGTGTATTAAGAGACATGAATCTACAAGCTTACGTGGGTTCAACTGCTAATGCTGTGATAACATTTGGTAAACTTTTAGAAACTGCTACAGTTCTAAGTTTTGTAGCATTGTAATGATGAACAGAATTGTCAATTGGACAATATAAAGAAGTCATTTTGTTTTTCGACAGAGCAGTACAAAACGCAGGTTTAACATCTGTACAAACGATTCCCATAACCCTATAGGGTGCAAAGAGAAATGAAGGCTTTCTTCTCATTTTCTGAAAAATTTAGTTTTATTCAATAGGAATTTTCATTAATAAGATATTATAAGCTTGAAAATACATAGAAACACCAACTAGCGTGTTCATGAAAATAGGTACGCAGCGAAATATTTTTGATGTTACGCTTACTCCCTCGGGTGCTCCAGTAAGTACATACAGTACATTTGATCGGAATAGAGAGATAATTAGATCCTAAAGTGTGTATCATTCATAGTTTATCTAATGAGGAAATGCACGTACGACCTCTTTCTGGATTTAATCACCAAATTTTGACAAAATCATTTATGTATGGCTGAGTCTCCACATAATCCAATTATGAATTCGAGAAATTCACAGGTACAGCAATTATTGAAATATATCGGAAATATTAAAATCGTCGTTTGTATTTATTGAGTGGAACAGGAAGTACTTTCAGTGAGTAGGAAATGTGAGAAAAGGAACCATTTACTAGTGAATGTTTGTAGCTTGATCTTGTTCAATTTTTTTCTCATGAAACACTAATCGATAAAAGTGAAAGGCCTTTTACTTATTTTGGTTTTCATTCTTAGATAAGTTGTCAAAGTGCCGCCAGCTTGATCGGTTATCATTTCCTTCCATGTTTTACGGGCTTTTTAAGTATATTTTGTGGTTAATAAGAATGTCTACAATGATTTAGTCTTAAAATTTGTAGAATGCAAGTATAGAAACATGTATTCGGGATCACAAGGAGCAGGGGAGAGTTCTCAAAACTCTCTAAATGGTAAGTAGGAGGGATGTGGTGCTGGCTAAGAAAAGATTTCAGGGAATCATATTCCTGAAAATCAATCAGATGCTATCACTGATTCGTTCAATCTCTCAAATAGCTATCTGCACAATTCTGATAACAATGCTGTCATGCCGACGACATGTAGGACTCAATTGGCGCATATAGATTCGAAAATTCTAGCTGAAGAAGTTCATTGGCTCCAAGCCTTGAATGAGAGAGAACAGACGCGATCAGGGGTACCCCAAGAGGTTCTTGACGTAGAGAATCAGAACAATGGTGCACCTGCATCAGCTTCTTTTGTGACACCCCTTTCTCCGCTTTCATCACCATCTATTGCGACAACTTTCAAGAATGATAAGTCGCGCTTATACTTCATAAAAAAACATTTATCGAAACTGAATCTAATCTTTCGTCGGAGATTTACTAGTGCTGATAAAATTAAAGCGAACAACAAAGTTGACAAAACCGATAAAGTTTGCAATGTAAGCGTTTTGTTCTTTCTATGTATTAAATGGTATTTCAAGACTCTTAAAGATATTCTCGACGATCCCGACGACTGCAGTCCCAGTATACCTGATCATTGGATTGGCTTAGTTAGTTTCTCTCAAATTCGATCTCTGAAACGATTTGCAATCCTAGGACGTTTACGAATATTTAAAGGCGTATGAAAACGTCATAGAGGTAAAGACTTTGTTTTTAATATCATATAATTTTTGCCTATAGGAAGGAAATAAGAAAATTTGCACCGGAGAGCTCCCTGTATGTTTGTTTTTTGTTTTTTCTTATATGTGAGCTTCAAGAATTACTTGCTGCAAAACAATAACTTTGAACCTCAGCCGACACCTGAATTTTCTCAAGAAAATAGAAATTATCAACACGGTTAAATTTAGAAGTTGTGGGAAGTTTTCAATATTCAGTTTCAGAAGTAGAGAATACCAGACCTTGTTTACACCCAGCTATAGCTATGAGCACAACAGCACCGTCGACGAGTGGCTTGAACAACCGAAATTTGTAGAACAAAAAAGTTTACTTGTCTATGTTCTCATAACCAAATTCAGACGGTTACGGAACAATCCTACACATGTTCCTGGTAATGGCAGAAGTTCGTGGACGAAGAATCTTTTCAGCAAACCTTCTAATTACTATCCCGAAGAAGACTTGCCGTGGGCAAATATCTGTTACAATGAGTTTCAAGAGAAAGTTTTTTTATTTTGATAAACAATTGCTCTAAGGTTGTTTTAGGTTGGAGAGATATTCAAACCAAAGAAGAGAGAAATCACTATCGATGGTTTGTGCGTAGTTGGATGTGATTCTCGGTTTAGTATAGGATCAATAAATAATGGAAACAGAAGGCGAGGTGTCACTGATATCAGAAGTCAGATAGGTGAGCATTACGTTTCTTAGTCTTTGATCCATATTTCATAATAGGTAAAGGGATTAAACTAGTTTATGATGGAACTAACTGTATGTGCTATTCTCTTGGCAAGGGACCTGTATTCATTCAATCTCCACTTTTCGCAATTTCGGTATCCCTTTTGATAATGATTTCTGATGTTATGAGTTTTGTAGGAAGAATATGATTCCATGAGAGTGTATAGGCTTGCAGGGCTTCCAGAAAATGGGATTCCAAGTAAGTCTATGGACAAACTATTTTTCATTCAATTTTTAAATTAAGTGGGAATGCCAATTTTCGATTCAAGATGCTTCCATCATTCGTACAACAAAGCATTATCATCTGGAAGTCTGAGAGAAATTCATTCCCTACAGGTTCGAACTTGAGAGTTTTGAGTGTATGCTTCGAATTGCAGAAAGCGTGTACTGTTCGCATATCGTTTATAAAAGGATTCGGACAGAATTACGTCAGATCTGATATTAGTGAAACTCCTGTGTGGATTGAGATTTCTTTCTTAAAATTCCTCTCTATTGTTGATCAGGTAATGGAGTAGATATTGGAAGTTTGATATGAATACATACTTCAAGGCAATCGTTTCTTCAAGTTCCAACGACTCGGTGGGTAGTTCATCTCCCTGATTCTCATAAGCTACGTATTATTTATTTTTATTAGAATCGATATTATAATTGAATTGTATTAATTATGATTGACGAAAATAAGTCTGATTCATATTTGCTAATTTCAAGAAAAAACAGGAAAAGCTTGCAAAGTTCGACAAACAATTAAGAAAAACCAATTCAAACAAGTAATTTCGAGAGTTTTAAGTACTGAGACATGAACCATCCATGCCCATATAAAGGGAAGACAGAATGGCATGATGTGTAAGCATGAAATCCCTTATTTTCTTACTTCAATTTGTGTGCTTAAGCAGTGGATTCTTCTTCGAACTGCCAGGTATTCCAAAGTTTTACCCCAAAATAGAATTTAATGAGAATTTGACGTTTTTATTTATTAGAAAATTTTCTTGCATGAAGCCAACTGCCATGACTTCTGGTCTATGACGAACAAAAAGTTTTTCTTTCTATTTTTATTACCGTAGATGGCACAGTTTTCAGAGAAAACTAATTATTGTTATCCCTCTTTTGGTCTGAAACAGAAAGCGCTCGAATGGATTTTAAAAAAATGATTCCAATTATCACTTCCTAAGTATTTTGGAAACGTTTTCGAATATCATATGATCAAATTATCCACTTACTTAATTATGAAGAAATCTGCAAAATATACGTCAGCCTATTTATGAGAATCGATGTGTTTTGATAATTGCCATGACTCTCTATCTCTCGCCCTACTTCGTTGTTCTCTTCCCTGTCTGATCCTCTATCATTATTGTCTCTAACATTCTTCACATCTCATCACCGTTCTTGCTTCCTATTACCAATCACAACTTCTTGTTCTGTGAGCTTCACAACTATTATTCCAAAAAAAAAAGACCAAAAAACATCCAAAATTTGTCTTCTCGATACATTTTGTTCTGAAACAATTCTTCTAGGTATAACACAGCCGAGACAGCAATGTTGTTGTCCGCCTCCGCCATCATGTGGAGGTGGGTATGGCCCGCCACCAGCACCTCCACCAGCAGGATACGCACCTTATAGAAGAAAAAGGTTTAATTGACAAATAACGTTTTTTGGTTTCTGTTGAGCGAGTTTCATGAGTTAACAAAGAAAATTTAAATCAAATGAGAGATAATTGAATTGAATCAAAATTACAGAATGACCCAATCGGGTGAATTGGAAGCATCAAGTGATGATCAACTATGCAATAGTATCATTTTACGGAATACAATGAAAAGAGTATGAAAATATACACGTGACTTATAAGTATAATGACTTTTCAAGGCTTTTGTTGAGGATGATGAAGTTACAAGCCGTCGACAGATCCATGATGAGATCAAGAACACTATGAGTTCCGACTCAGTCGTCCTATGTACCAAAGAGATATTCAACTTCACAGCAACTCATGACTCAGAGTATTGTGTGATCGCTGGGAAGATGTTCAATTGCTTTGCTTTTGTTTTTTAACCGTAAATTGAGTATAAAAAATTATAAACCAAAAGTTAATTGATGAAGACATTGTTCAAATTTCTTAATTCGAAACACCAAAAATCATCAGTTCGATGAAGGACGATCCATTGATAAAACTTTCGAATGAACTTAATGTATAAAAATCTATTTTTCTTCTAGTCTGCTAAGGAAACATTTTTATAATTTCCTTTCCATTTGTCACCGTTCTCGAGTTCGCATTGAATTGGATCATCTTCATAGAGATCCTTCATTGTTGAAACAATATGAAAAATAAAAATATTCTTCATAATTATCTTCATAATTATATTATTTGCTGTTGTGTGGAAGGAGATGAGTATGATCCTACAAATTTCCAGGTTTTTTTCCGTTTTTCACGCGTTCATTGATCTCTTGAGTTTCCAGGAAAACCATCCAAAGTATAAATCCTGTTTTGGTTATGTACATGTCAAAAGAAGCACCATTATCTTAGCCACTTTTAAATTATTATTATTAATTGGAATTTTGATTTATAAATTCATTTCATCAAACGACGAACTTTTACGTTTATGTAAACTAAATGTGATTGAAAAACGGTATAATTCACCAATTATTTCAGTTGGCTTGTTCGGTTTCATTGCCGCCTGTCTCAGCAATATTCTTCTGATTGCTGGAGTGCATTCGAAAAAGTCAGTCTTTCTTAATAATTTTATAGTTTAAAGTACAAGATTGCCAAATATGACAAAGGTTTCAGATATGTTTTCCTTATTCCGTACTTTACTGCCTGCATTCTATTCATTTTCATTCTTGTTTTACAACTATTCTACAGCTTTCTTGATACAGCAAATCTTAAGAATAGCTTAGAGCCTGATATCGTTATTTGGAATCTGAGCTTGGTAATCATACATAAGACGAATTCTTCTAAAACGATACTTTCAGCTAGCGATCACCATATTTGAAGTTTATACTTTGATAGTTGTATGGAGAGTGTTCGTGTACATATGCGACTATAGTATGGACTGCAGATTACGAAGGTTCAATTGATCAAATGACAACTCTAATGTTCTTTAAAGAATTAATTATTCAACGGAAGAGGCCACCTCAGAATGTAATCATTTGTTCGGGACAACTAATCGCATAACTGTCGGCAATGATGAGACTGACAGCAGTGAAGGCGAATAATATGTGGTTTCTCAGATATTCTGACAATACGAAAAGACAATGGTCTCTTATGTAAACGGGAAACATCAACAAGAATTTCAAGCTTTAAAACAGAGCAAAAAAAGAATTTTTTTCTATTTTTTTGCAAAAAGTAAGATCCAGTTTCTAGTAATTTTTGTCGAAAAAATAAATTTATTACATTAATTCAAGTAATTTACCATATTTGTCATCAACAATGAAAGTTTACACATCCATCTTACAACAAGAACCATCATATAATACTTGCCACCCGCCCTTTTTAGGTAAAAAAAGGAACGTTGGGAAAGTCTGGGAAAGCCATTAAATTACATTTCTTTTGAAAAAAAGTACTGAAATGATAAAATATATTTTAACTCTGTGCTTTGTTGTTTCTCCCTACACCATACTAGGAGGTATGTTTAGCCTGGTTTTTGTTTCAAACTTCAAATTTTATAGCAAGATATGCCCGTCAGAGCTATGATTATGGCATGATGGACGTAACATCTTTCACAGATTATAACCCACCTTTAGCTCCGACAGATCAACCCACTAGAATACTCAACACGCGATCGAACACCTATTCGTCCTCTTTTGATCCCTTGTGTACGAATGACCAGATAAAGGATATAATCAAATTTGTGAGTTATCATATATTGAAATTCGCAGAAAATCAAATTATTTTAAGAATATTCATAACGATTTGGATAGATCTCGACAGGCTATCGAAGTATCATTAAATGATAAATTTGAACACAAGGTATGGATTGTCACATGCTCTAATGACATTATGAGTCTTTCTCCAAACAAAAAATTGTACTGTCAAACATCCCGCAGTGAGATATGGTGCTCTGCTTTTGCTCTGTAGTTCTTGTTTCCTTATTCTCATTATGACATGAAATCGATATTGTAATTCATTTGTGACATAGAAATAAATAATACGGAAGCGTAATTCTGTTCTTCAATTGAAAACATGGAATGCATGGCACATTGAAAAAGTTAGTGGTCAATTCAATAATGAGGTTTGACCGAAAAAGGAAGCGTTTCATTGAACTACATGTTGTTTTCCTATCAAAAGGAAATTCATCTGTCACTCTATTCCTCCTCTCTCCCCATCTTTATTCTGTATGCATCTCTTTACATTCTGTAAAGGTTAGACCATAATGGTATTGATCGATTTGGGTCAGTATGCATGGTACTCATTGAGTACCTCAGCCTCACATCTTCCCATATATACAACTGACCAATTATTATTTTCTTTCACATCCCAGTTACTTTACAGTCATTTCAGCATCTAAATTACGAAAAGAGTTAAACTTAAACAGCGAGAATAGGTTCTACTCATTCTTCTGTCTTGTTCGTCGCAACCGCTCACCAGCGTCGTTTCAATTAGAAATGCGTGTGTCGTATAAAACGGTTTGACGTATTTGCAGTTACGTGAAATTTCACGTTTTTTTTATTTCAAAAAAATTTTTTCAAATTCTAAATTATAGTTTTTTCACGATAATAGCTTGTTGATTACTTTTTTCATTATTATCATTTAACCACTATTGAGTATCACGCTAACAATCTCCTGCTGTAGTAGTAGGTGCATGAGGGTATTGTCATGGTTACACATGAGGATTCCATTGTTTCTGGCTTTTTGCCTATTTTGTCATTTGTTTACCTTGTGATATTGATTGTTAAGTTTGTTTTATGTGGCTCCAGCTTACCCTTTCTATTATTTGGACGATTAAACTGAAGCTTCTTCCTTTTCTTTCTTTAAGATTAATGAGAATGACGAATTTCATGTTAGACATTCATACATCTTGTTCATCTAATGAACTTGTATTGCTCTGCTAACTCTAACTTCTTTGGGTTCGTACATAAAATTCTTTTTGTTCTTAAATTCTTCGACCTCTATGTGTGCAGCGTGTGTGTGTACATGACAATGTTTGCTTTTTTTGCGTTTGAATTCTTGCATACATAGTAGAATGGGAGGCAGATGACAATAGTTGTTACAAATTGACTGAAAAATCTCTTTTTTTCGTGTAATTTTGTGATTTCAACTCGGAAATGTGTGAAAAGATGGTATCGCCGTGTATTCACTTAGTATAAAAGAATATTTTCTATGAAAACTGAAATCTATGACGACTTGTTATAGGTGACGTCATAGAGTTTGGAAAAAAAAGTAAGAAAGAGGATGTGTAAGTAGCTCTCTATATGACATGTTTTGTAAATTCTTATTTGTAAATCATAAATACATCATTTTCCATAATTATTTTTATTCGTCTTTCCTTCACTAGATCCTTGCAGAGTGAGTTGATTGATAGAAAGAGAAATCATTTTGTATTTCGTATGCAAAACAGCAAATTGTGCAGAAACGGAGGAGAAAAAGAATTTCTGAATGAAAATGTATTTTATGTGCAAAGTTAAGGAAATATTTCTAATCTCTCTTCCAATTACACTCTATCCTGTCTCTTGTGTCTCTCTCTCTCCCTCTCTCTCCCTCTCTCTCTGATTATCTATTCCTGTTAAAGCATCTTTCATATGATCTCTCATTTTCATTTTTATTCATTTATTTATTATTCGAACAACCTCAACAATGAAATTCTGTGCATCTATAAGGAGTCAGCTGAAAGAAGCTTTGACTTCATTATCAAGTTGATGACGCTGTCAAAAAACCCGCATCTTATCTGAATTTGAATATGCTAACTATATGACATAGTTAATGACAGAGAAGGTCATTCATAACGTTATACGTTATAGAAAACACTTGGGCAATGGAGAGCCATAACCTAACTTGCAAAAACGGTATCATAATCGGAGCTCTGGATGTATCTCCTCGAAATGCACTTATATACTTGGCAGGATTGCTATACTGCTTCCTGGGTATTGCTATAGCTGCCGATATCTTCATGTGTGCAATAGAAAGAATAACCAGCGCTACGAAGTCAATAGTTTGGTTGATTCTTTGTATAACTTTTTCTATTTGTAGAAGAGTCAAAAAAACCAAAGAGCATAAACAACTTGTTGATAACAATCAAGTTGATGACAGTGAATTCGAAGAAGTTCAAATATGGAATCCAACAGTTGCCAACCTAACATTAATGGTTTCATTGATTATATGTATAAACAACTTATCAATTACATTTTCAGGCTTTAGGCAGTAGTGCCCCTGAAATCCTCTTATCCATCATTGAGATTGTTGGCAATGGCTTCAAAGCAGGTGATCTTGGACCGGGAACTATTGTTGGTATGACTGATTGTATAATCTGTCCTGCCTATGTCAGAGTGATTCTTTTCAGGTTCTGCTGCTTTCAACTTATTCTGTATCTCAGCCATTTGCATCGTTTCTGTTAAAAACTCGGAAGTTAAAAGGATCGAAATGTTCCGGGTATTCGTTGTGACGGCATTCTTTGGAACATTTGCCTATGTATGGTTGGTAATTGTAAGGATACCGATCTAATGAACATCAAAGTACAAGTTCTATGACTGATTTCAGATCCTTTCATTGATATCTCCAAATGTCATTGAAATATGGGAAGCACTTCTTACTCTTGTTTTCTTTGGAATTTTAGTTACTATGGCTTATTTAGCTGACATCGAGGTAGTTTATATCTTGTTTACTTGAAAACAAAGATGTTTTCAATCTCTTCTCTACTTCTTTAGGTTTGGAAATCAAAGAAAGCCAATTTGGAAGTAGAGCTTGAGACGATGGATGATAAGAGAAGCTCTGCTAATCAGCTTGATGTACATATTAAACAATACGCTAGTCAAGCTAGTTTACAGCCCGACGGATCAGTAAATACGACGTATACAAAGCTTTATTAAAAATGCAATTACAGAGAGTTATTGGCAAGTTACCAACACCTTCTTTTGAAGAAGTTAAAAAGCTTTCACGTGATGTCTCTCGAACATATCCAATGCTGTCATCAGAAGACCAAGCTCTAATTTTAGCATACAGATTAAAACAAAATACGGTATGTTCAAAAAAAGAAGATAAAAAAAATAAAAAGACCCCTCTTCACCATCCAAAAACATTTCAGAAACATAATCGTTTGTTCTACCGAATTCGAGCTGTCCGATGTATGTCGTCCTCGTTCAATAGATCGGAAGAAGAATGTGATGTTCATAATTTACTGAAGAAAGCTGAGAGAATTGAATCGGATGGAAGAGGTAGATTACTTAGCTTCAATTATTTCCATTCTACGTTTCATCTCATAGTACATCCGTAGTTTATCTATGATAAAAACCTTTTTTTGTGCTTTCAGTCAAGCCTATGATCGAATTCTCTGCAAGAGTTTATGCTGTTGAATCAAGCGACAAACAAGTCACACTAACAGTTAGTTTCTATAATGTACTTTTCGGATCTCATTATCTATAACTGTCAGATATTGCGGAAAGGATCTTGCCAGTATCCTCTAACAGTCAACTATCAAACCGTCAATGGTTTAGCAAAGCGTGATCTTCATTTCCTGGCTAAATCCGAATCTGTACGATTCGTCAGTGGAGAGACAGAAAAGTGCATAAGAGTTCTAAGAGCAGACATCATTGCCTTCGTTCAGAGATATTCATATAACCTTAGTAGAGGGAGCAGACTGGAGACCAAATCATGTTTTCTATGTTCATTTGAAAATTGAAGTTTGTGATTCTCACAATAAGCTAATAAGTAGTTTTGATAGGATCAAGACGAAGCGGATTCAGTGAAGTTAGGTCCTGCGGCTGTAGCCAGAGTTCGCTATCCAGACGATACCGCGTCACTAATGGGTGAAGCAGGCGTAGAGTTTGTTCGTGCCAATTATGTGAGTCAAAAAAGATAATTTAATAATCAGAAAGAGAAGGAATTCAGGTTGTGTCTGAAAATTGTGGGTTTGCCAGAGTTTTTGTCTCTCGAAGAGGAAGTATAAGAAAAGGCAAATGTACAATCTCATACGAAACATTGGATATAACAGCACAGCAGAAGTTTGATTACATGCCTATAGCAGATGGAAAATTACAATTTGATGGATACGTAAGAGAATGAAGAACAACAAAGTTCAAAAACTTTATGAATATAGGAATACGAAAAATATATTGACGTTGAGATATTGGACGATAAACAGGATGAGAAGGACGAAACGTTCATGATTGAGCTTCTGAACATCAGCAACTCAGGTATGATCAGTACATACTTCATGCATCTCGAAGTGTTTCCCAGAAATTTCGATTGGAAAGAACAAGAAGACCATTGTCACAATCATATCGGATGATAACCTATTGAAGAATGTAACAAATGTACGAAAGCTTCTTGGTCATTACATGCGCAAAATGACGCCTGGACAGCGCACATGGAAAGAACAGGTAATATCGGTTCCTCCTACGCAGGGGTGACTTATCACTCCCTCTCATTTCTATTTTAATAATAAAAATATTAAATAGATTCTGAATGCAACTTCTGTTAATGCTGGTGACTTGGCTAATGCGACGCTTTCCGATTGTATATTACATGCTTTGGCTTTTCCTTGGAAGGTAGTCAACATCTTTTATGAATTCTATTTTTGACCTGGATTATAAATTGTTTTCCTAATGAGAAGAAATCAGATAGCTGAGCTGAACATTCATTTTTCAGTTTACATTTGCTTTTATACCACCACCTTCCTTATTAGGAGGTTGGCTATGTTTCTTGGTCTCACTTGCCGTAATTGGAGTTATAACGGCTGTTGTTGGTAAGTTCTTTCTCCCTCATTCCTATATTATTTTGTTTCGTCCCAAATATAAACTTTGATCCGAAATCTTTTCGTCACGTTTTCATCACATGTTTTGAGGAATTAGCGCCGCTAATTAATTTTTTGCAGGTGATTTGGCTTCCATATTTGGTTGTATGGTAGGTATGAGAGATGCTGTGACTGCTATAACGTTAGTAGCCATTGGAACAAGCTTGCCTGATACTTTTGCATCTAAAATAGCAGCTGAAAATGTGAGTTTCAAAAAGCAAAATTCTTTTTCATCTCTTGAGGAATTCTCATACTTCAAAGATTTCTTCGTTAGCATTGCTCTGGTCTGAACATTGAAACCATTCCCCTCATTTTCATATTTTTACTTCCTCTTTTGTTTTCATTCTGTCACGTTTCTTGTAGCACGTTTCGTAGAAGGAACAAGCATGGGAATTCGTTGTGAGCGAAGTGTAGGAGGAGAAGAAAAAAATCGTAAAAGGATTTTTTAAGGAAGACATTTGTTGTCCCAAATATGGTACAAGCACGCAGTCCATACAAAAGATTATTTTGTCTCACAAAAAGTATTTTTCAAAATCTTTTTTTTTTCTTCTCAAAATACCCTCCGTATAGACCATGTGGTAGATGGATCATACACAACTTTTGTGTCGTCATAACCATTATTTCTGCACAAAGAGCAGTCAATAGAAAAGCTCAAGGGAAGCGAAAACTTGAAGAGGAAGAAGAGAAGAAGTGATTGAGTAGTTATTTCATGAAAAACGTCGAAAATGAAAGAATTAACTGGCGATTATTACTGAAAATTGTCTTTTTTTATTTCAATTCCATCATCTTTTCCTTCCCTATTCATATGCTTTGAACTATAATTTTGCAGCAAAAAAAAGAAAGAAAAAAGAAACGAAAAACCAAATAGAAAGCAGTTTTCTAAGTGAAAATTAACTTTTTCCGTTCAAAATGCTTTGTATTTACTGATGACGACGAAGATGACTGAAACTGCTTTGATTAAAAACCATCTGATTGTTTCTATTTTAAGTGCGCCAGACTGCTAACAAACAGTTATAAATAATAAAAAAATGTTTTTCTAATTAAGGATGCTACAGCTGATAATGCTGTTGGAAATGTGACTGGATCAAATTCTGTTAATGTCTTTCTTGGACTTGGATTACCCTGGCTTGTAGCTTCCATCTATTGGACAGCCAAAGGAGAACCATTTGAAGTCATGGCTGGAAGTGTAGTCAATAGGTACGTGTGAAATGAAGACAAAAAAAGAATTTTAAAGAATGTCGAGAAAAAGAAAACGGAAAATCTTATTGTGTAAACGATTGTTTCAGCGTCATAATATTTACCATCTGTTCCATTCTGTTTCTTGCGATGTTGATTTTACGTAGGAGTCAGGCCATATTTGGAAAGGGTGAATTGGGTGGTCCAGGCGTTCCAAAGATTCTGTGTGGAGTCTTCTCATTCGTTCTTTGGATCACATATGTAGCAATCTCAACATTATTATCATAAATCTTTAATCTATTCATAATGGATACCGCTTAATATTTGGTAAAAATTTATCGTTTTTATCGAAAATCCCATCTGAATATTTGAGACAAAAATAAAAATAATAATAACGTTATTATGAATTTTCTTATTATGATCATTACTATTATTATTCATGGCCTTTTTCTTTTTTTTTTTCAATGAAAAATTAGAGCAAAAAAAACTTTTTTTGTCTTAATTTTCATTCTAAGGAAGCGAAGCCTTTCCCTCCAACCCACTCACTGCCCCCCAAGAACCAAAAGAGTAAGAGTGAGTTAGAAATAGATATATATATATATATATATTTATATATATATAGAGATAGAGAGAGAGAGAGAGAGAGAGAGAGAGAGAGAGAGAGTGAGGAGAAGAATTAAGAATGAACTTACTTCATCTGTATAGAATAGATCGGCTTCAGTT
>CALQYR020007451.1:9018-38612 GCA_943334845.2 Auanema sp. JU1783 | reverse complement strand
TGATATATATATATATATAATTATATATATATATATATGAGAGAGAGAGAGAGAGAGAGAGAGAGAGAGAGAGAGAGAGAGAGAGAGAGAGAGACAAAGAGAGAGACAAAGAGAGAGAGAGATAAAAAAGAAAAGTCAACCTCCACCCATCTATTTCTTATTTCTTCACACCAACATGTATTTGAGCCGAAAAAAGAAAAAAGATCTGTAATCATATATAAGTCGGTTTTCTACAACAAATGAAAATAATAAATTTGGAAAACAGACAACGTTTTTACCAAATTTCCAAAGCTTTCTTTATTTTTTCAATCCATGATTACAACATACACAATTATTTTTGAGACAACACCCGATATGGCGTTCAGTAATTGTAATATTTGTTTCGTATTCATATGGTGCGAGTAGTGTGATCCGTTCTTATCTAGTCATACAAGGCAATTTTTAATATTCATCAAACAATTATTCTGTTTTTCTTCGATTCTCTCTCTTCCCTCTCTCTCTTTTTCCCTTCACGTAACTGTCTTTTATACAATTTGCTACGAAACTTTCGAATTTTATCTCTTTTTCCTCAACTTTGCATGACGACAAGCAATTTTAGTAATAGAACGAACTCAAATTGTCAAAGACACATCATTCGCCATGGCAAATTAAAAATAAAAGACGAAACGCTCGGAAATTCTTCCGGCTGAGTTGCAGATTAATTAGCTTTTCGAAGAACTTCAGGTAGAAGGTTAACTTCAACCAAGTTTGGCCATTCTTCATATGCACATCTTCGAATTCTCAGAGTTGTCATCGTCATCAAACCAAATATAGTTGTTCTCAGTCAAAAAAACTTGTTAATCTCTTGATGAGATGAACACCAAAACACATCTTCATCTTCCTGCTCTTCAACCAAATATGGCTGTTGAGCAATGTGTTTGAGACCTTTTGTTTCTTGAAAATGAATAACGTATGATGAGGGAATACGATGATGAGAAGGTTAATTTATGGATATATGAATTTCATGAATATAAAAAAGCTAAGAAGGCGCATGGTTTTTATGAAGAAGAGGCTTACTACGTGCTAACAATTCGATAGCTCATGAACATATCTGACGTGAGCACCAAGAATAAAGAGAGAATGAAAAAAATTAAAAAGAATGTTGAATATGCGGTTCTTATCCAACTTTTGTTTTGAACTATCATTTCTTCTATATGAAACAGCCCAGAATGGCCTTCCGGAAATAAAGAAGACAGACAGATGCCGATGGGATAAGAAATTTAATGATTATGATGATGCATAATGGAATCGGATATGATCATTAGTGAAAAGAACGAAGACAAACCGTCTGCATTCCATACATTTCTCAAATTTTCGTGGGAATTAACATATCCTAAGAGTGCACAAATCATCTGAGAAGAAGAAGAGAAACATATAATAAGGTAAGAGGGATGAGCAGAACTACCTCATTAGTTTCGTCGTTCTTCTCTCCTTTGTCTTCAATCTCTGCGCGTTTCTCCTTTTCTCTTTATAAACAAAAATCTTAATTTCTTTTGTACGTTCAACACATGAAGAATTTACATCTTTGTTTGACAAAATCTGTTGAGGGAAATAGCTTTTATGAAAACCTGCGAAAAGCTGTGTAATACTTGAAGACTGTACCCAGACCAGAGAAAAGTGCTACCTCATTCTCTACCTAATCTCTTCTCTCTCTCTGTCTTTTCCATTGTGATAGGAGCGTTTTCACTTCTTAACACTACTTTGGTACGTGAGCTCAAGAACTTTTGAAATTTTAAACACGCAAGGCATTACATCATGCATTGTGTTCGAAATTCATCTCACTGAACTGAAGAAATTTCGAAACGAACGTTCCGCTTCCAGAAACTAACAAACTCTTGAAATGTACGTCAAGAGAGGATGTTTACAAAACTTCTATGACCATATGAGACAAAAAGAAACTAAAACAAACTTTTTTCAAAGCACAAATATTG
This sequence comes from Auanema sp. JU1783, assembly GCA_943334845.2. Lineage (NCBI taxonomy): Eukaryota > Metazoa > Nematoda > Chromadorea > Rhabditida > Rhabditidae > Auanema > Auanema sp. JU1783. The sequence continues at coordinate 36,642 of CALQYR020007451.1, read as the reverse complement.
TTAAAAACTGACGTTTTCGTTTAGACGTAGGAACTTATTCTTCCTCTTACCTTTTTTGTTTTTTCCAGCTCTCACTTAAGTCTCGTCAAAGTCTCTCTTTTGTGATTCTCCCTTCCGCTCATATGGCCATATTTCTTTTTCTTCTCGTTAAACTTCATTTATCATCTTTAGTGGAACAAGTTTAGCCAAAGTACTAAAGCCATCTAATATTCTGTCCATTTATAGAATTAAGCATGTGCAAGACTGAGAAAGTGACGTAGTCGAGATGAGAGTAGAATGGGGCTACAGCTAATTTTGCGATCAAAAGAAGAAGAATGTGTAAAGAAAGAAAAGTTATTTTAACATTTTTAATATATATAGAGAGGGAGAGAGAGATCGAACAGAAGATCACTTTCAAGTGGGTTAATGAAGCGGATGTATTGTAGTTGTCTATGGATGGGATGGAGTGGCTTTTAGGGGATAAAATTATTTTGTTCCTATTTTTTTGCTTTTATCACCTTTCCACTCCTCCTATCTTTTGAAATCCTCTCATATCTTTCAGTCTCTTCTATATCCCTCTATATATCGTCCGTCTTTTTCTTTTCCTCTCTTGCAAAGGTATTTCTAACTTAGAATAAATGGGCGGTTCCTTCGTGGGTCCACTATATAAGACGACATTTCGCTGATTTCAGCAGTTCGTATTCTCCTCCTCCTCTTCTAAATTGGACGATATCATATTCAGCTCTACTTGAGACATCTTCTAACATCAGATTAACATCTGATTAAAAATTTGTTGTTTATTTTATATTGCTGTGAAACATTAATTGAAAATTTTTTTTCAAAACTATCTTATCGTATACCAGTTTCACTTACTATTATCAAAGACTTACTGGTATTTACTGTCAGTATGAGATACTTCAACTTCTTCTTCATTCTTGTACTTCTTCTCTCAACAACCTTGTCCATTTATGGACGAGTATTCGAGAAAGAAGAAGACTGTATGATCCATGAAAATGAAACTATTCATGAGATAATGGATCGAATTTGCGAGATGTGTCATGAGTTTGCCAGTCACTCAAAACCAAATATGCGATTTGAATGCAGGTTGGTATTTCGTTTCTTTTTGTTTTTATTATTTTCATCCTTTTTTGAAGTTTGAACAACAGTCTTATGTTTTTAGGTCTCAATGCTTCACAACTGAAACTTTCCGAACTTGTCTGAAACTTTTCACGCCTAAACGTCATACTCGACATAATCGCAGATACTAGAAAACGATTGTCATCATCCAGCCGAAAGCTTATGTCATTATGATACATGAACAATCAAAGAAGTTCTACTCATTTCGGAAATCTGCAAAGGAATTATGTAGTCAATGCTATTTACTACTACTTGAATTTTCAAAATCTTCCATTGAAGACCAAACTCATAGCATTTGTATGCTTCATTTGTCCCTTGATGATGTAACCTTATCACGTACTTTCTAGTTGAATTCGCTTTTGTGCAGCCAACTATAAGTATCTTTCTCCTTCTTTAACATGACATTCTGTATGTTAAGGAACTGTAATTCATTGGAAACCCACATGTCACTTCTATTGCTCTACCAACTATTTTCTGTCAAATATCGCCTCAGGCCTTCCCGGTTTCATATGATCTTCCAATTCGTTTCCTTTCTTTTTTTAGAAATAGTTTTATGAAAACTGATTTGGTTATCTCAGGCTGTGCTCTAGGAATTATATTGTTTCTTCTTCTTTTTGTTTATCTTCTTTCATCCCATAGCTGTCCAATATAACAATCCTACTGAGCTCCATTCCTTATATATTCTCTTGCCTAGAAAACGTCAGCCAAGAGAAACATTCCTTATAATCCTGTTGCTTACTGGTCGAACCCCCATAGATGACGATCTCTTGATGTTACTTTTAATATTTTTTTTCTGTCAATCTGATAGTTTATTATAAAAAGAGTTGTTAACCATCGTTTTCCAAGAAAAACATATTATGACAACATGGTGTCTTTAGTTCTCATGAAAAGCGTTCAATGACATGCTTTTACCGGTAAAAAAATAAAAGTTTCTTTTAACTCTCCATTTTGCCAATTATAGCAAACTGCTGATTTGATCATCTGAGTATACCTCAAGTATACGAAGCCAATTCAAAGCTCATTTAGTTTGCAGGAGAAAGTTAAAAAATAGCAAAAAGTTGCAGAAATTTAAAAAAGTTGCTCGCCTTTACTCTCGTGGCGCAGACTTCTTGTTGATTATCTCATGAAGCCAGCCGAAAAAAGATTTTCTAGTACAATATTTTGGGAGAAAAAAAACAATTTCATATGTGTATTCATCTTTTAAATACAAAAAATGTTTTGAATTATAAAAAAAATGCGAAAATCTCCAAACATTCTGAAAAGACATACACGTTGCTTACATCATCCACCCCGCCTCCAATATATGGGAGGAATTTTCTACACTTCTCCGAACTCTCTCTGACGTAGAGAGATGACTCCGCATATTTCAAATATTATCAGTCAGCGAGAGATGAAATTAGATTCATTGCAAGTCATGGCAACAACTCATGCAGCCCGTCTTCATAATAGGGAAACCTCCGCAACTCATTTCTCATTTTCATAACACTTTTAATCTTTTTATATCATGTGAGTTTTGTATTTCTCTTGCAGATTTTCTCTAAACATAAAAGGAAAACAAAAAAATCTTCATGAGAGTACTGTGTTCGATCATCGCGTCTCGTACGCAGTCGAGTGATGATCATTTGTTCGGCCGATCCTCCCCTATAGTTCCTTGTTACTGTTCCCCTCCTTCAATTTCTCTCTTGGCATATTCATAAACTATTCTCGATGGAGTTTTAAAGCTATTAACTTCCATATTGTTCGAAAATCTGTTTTAGACAAACCTTTTTGTATTTATCTTTGTATTTCCCCCTATCTAAAGATAGTTCACGATGTTTTCTCTGAATGAACTTGATATAACAGCTTTCATAATTTTATAACTTTTATTATTCTTTCGGAAGTTTAGTTTTCGAACAGAAAATCGAATTGTTTCCTAGTGGTGTGATTATTTTTGGAAGTTTTACAGTTTTCATGGTCACAACATGATTAGAACGGGACTCAAGCGTATAGCCAAAGTATTTGTCGGCGGATGTGTGCTAGTTACCTTCTCCGACAGTATCGGTCATCCCGCTGTAGTTTGTGGGAATTCCATGTATCCAACGTTGGATGGGTCCGACGCTAGGTGGTGGAAGAGAGATTTCGTTTGGTTATCGCCTTGGGCCGGGAAAAATCCGCAGATTTCAAATATCCATACATTCACGTAATTGACATATTTATTCCTGATAATATTTTTTCTCTTTAGCTCACCGAGAGATCCTACCAACACACACATAAAACGAATCACAGCTTTGGAGAATGATGTCATCAAGTAATTTTTGATTATTTTCGGAAATTCCATTTTTTTCAGAGTTAGAGACAGAAATGAGTTGATGATTATCCCAAAAGGTTGTTGTTGGATGGAGAGCGATAATCCTTCTTTTGCTAATGATAGTAATATTTATGGCCCAGTAAGATTTGAAAACTTCTTCTAAAATACTTTCATATCATTCAGGTGAGTAGAGGACTGATCAAAAGCAAAGCTACACATATCATATGGCCTCCGCATAGATGGCAGAAAATATAAAGTTATGAATTTATATATCTCTAATTATGTAGGAATGGCACATTATTGTCACATGAAGTAGAAGAGAGATCTTACGTATAAGAATGTTTCTTTCTAATTAATTAAGGATTGAAATTCTTCTTTGGATTTCGAATCAAGAACTGAGTCTCTGATAGCGTCCTCGAGAACTAGGTTCCTAACTCCTCGCTTGCAGAGTTCTTTCACAGCTTCATAACAAACAAGTCTGATCTTAAGAAAAGAGTAAGAATGCACAAATGTTCTGATGTAAAAAAACCTTTTCATCATTAGAATCTTTTAATTCTCTCGCTAAGATGTTGCAGAGTACTTCCATATCGTTGTCGTAGAAAATATTATGAATAGATAGAATTGTATCCTGACATAAAGCTACCAGAAGCTTCAATCGATTCCCTACAGAAATTTGCAAAGTTATTAAAGTTTTTTATCCACGATATCATACATGTTGGCTGTTTGTTCAAGCTTTTGATGTAGAATTCTCCAAATATAGGAGAAACATCTCGGGACATTGCTTCCAGGATTGGATTATTTACTTCCGTCGGTATGATGCTATTGAAGGCGACAAAAAAGTCCATCAGTTCAATCGGATGGAAATGTAAGAGTGTGAGAAGCTTTTCGAAAAACTCCACATTTATATAGTCTGTAGAACTGGACTTATTGATGAATTCATAGTTTTGCTTACCGAAATGACCCAAGGGTGGGCTTTTTCCTATGGAGTACATTTTTGTGAGCACATCCAATGCCAAAAGCTGCATTTCTTCGAAGGGTTGTTGTCGGTAAGATATCTGAGAAGTAAATGGTAATTCTTAATCGTTTTGTAACTGAGAACCTTTTGGACAATTGTCATGGAGAGATTTGAATCTAGGAAAAAATCTGTCAGGTCTTCACAAAACTTAAGAAGACTCTGAATGGATTTTAAAGTTTCGAACCGCAGTTCCGTTGATTGCTCCTGCAAAAATATGATGAGCTCGAGCTTGTTACACTATGAACCATCTGATAAAACTCTACCAAACATGCAAGAAGGCTGTAATCATCTCGTTTTATAACATGAACAGGGATTTTGCTTTCGGTTTTGCTCTGAAATCACAAATATTCGAACATTGCGAGTCGAAAACAGAACAAACCACAAAGTCTCGGAATATCTGTAGCAATTGCTTGATAACAGGGTCGTTGTCGGTATAAGCATAGTTATACTACAAAGAACACAATAAAATAAAGTTTGAATGGTAGCAAACTACTTCAGCCTTTTGAGTGATTAAACTTGTAAGCTCTTGAACTATGTACGTTAAACTTTTCCCGTCATAACTGTTTTCAATATCAACTTCATAGGAATCTATAGCATCATGGATTTTCGAAAACTCGTCGGTTCTTAACGAAAATTGTCCTTATAACAGTATAAAAAACAAAACTAACTTAACAAATTTTGATAGTGAAACCATTACGGCTTTAGCTGCTTCAATACATGAGACTAAGGAAGCATTTGTTTTTTCGCGAAGCTCATCCACAATTTCTCCCGCTAAGTGTTTCTCGTTCAGCACCAAATCATACATTTCTAAACTACTTATTTGTTTCATAATAGGAAAACTTCAAGTATCCATAAGGTGATTCCTTCTATTAACGATTATTCGACAAAAAATTTTATTTTTATGTTTATAAACACTGAAGCGTTTGACACAAAAGCAATTCTAAACACAGTACACTTAATCTCCAAGTCCCAACCGAGGTTGTAAGGCAGCAATTAATCTTTCTACCATGTCGTCAGAATCTACATCATCATAATCATCGTCTGAAAAATCAGATTCTCTGAAAGAAAGTACAGTTATTGGAGACAGAGCAATATCAAGCACTGCCTAAACAAAAATCCGGAAAGTTGTGGACGTCTTCTAACATGAGGGCTTGTACCAGGGTCTATAGCTCCATCAGGCATTTGATGCTTATAGAAACACTTATTACCAAACGGACACCCATCACTCGACTTATTCTTCAAAGTTTTGAAATTCAGTATGCACTAAGTTCAAATCGAACCATATAATATTTGCACAGCTTTTCCTTGGTATTTTCTTTGTATAGTTCTACCAAAACAGTTTTCTCGTCATCCTCTTCAACCCAATAAAGAGAAGGAACCACATAGTCGCTGTGAACGCGGCATTCTGGGCAGGATCTGCAAAATTTGTAGGTTGTTTTGAAAAATGGAAGTCTTTTCGCACCTCACAACCTTCGTTTCGAACTCTTGTTTTTTACGCCACTGTCTGATACAATCGAGACAGAAGCAATGCTTACATCCTTCCAAAATTCCGAATCGAGAAGACTGAATTGTGATTAAATTTTCTTAGACGGAATGAACACACCTTCTCAAAAACATTATCCATACAAATTCCACATTGCTTCTCTTTACTTTTAGCCTCAGCGAACGCTTGCTCCATGGCCCTGTGGTGCGTGATCAGACATTCCTAAACAAAGTTTGAGTCAGAGCTTCAAATTGAAACAATATCCTACATTGAAATGAGCTTTTTTTTGCTCCTCATCATACGGATGTAAACAAGCAGTTGAACACATTTCACAGACATCTCCATGTATTAAACTAAAATTTCGCAACCTTTCACAATTCCATGATATTTCACTTACGTGCAATTATCAACCAAACATTCTCCCATTTCAAAATAAGGGCACAATGGAATGTCCTTCTCGCAAACTGTGCTACTCGTTCCAACAACTTGGGAATAGCTTGTACCTGAACGGGAAACGAATATTGGACTTTGGACTCAAAAAATATTACCTGCTTCTGCTCTCTTCCAGCTCGGAACAAATTCTGCAGCTGCAACATTCAATCCTGCCTTTGGCAACCGCACTGGCTTTGGTAGTGAATGAGATTTTGTGGGAATCTGAATAAGCATATCGTTTGGTATCTCTGATATGAGCATTCGTACTTCTTTTTTTTCTTTTTTCGGCTTAATATGGTCAAATCGGCATGCCGAGTCATATAGACAACTGTAGAAAGAGGGATTATAAGTGATAAATTGTGTGAAACAACATACGATCCTTTCAAATAGAAAGCACAAATCATGTCTGGTTTCGAGCTTCTATCATGTGAAAATTGACAAGCTTCTGCCCTGGTACAACAACCATTGGCGAAATACCTGCAATGATGTGAATTAGGGTAGACGAATAGAAAACTGTGATCACCTGCAAAGATTGGGACTTTCCCTTTGCATTTTTTCTGAAGATGATGTAAATTGATTGGTAACGAGCATTACGAAAGTAGCTTATGAAGATTCAACATCTTTTGTTTAGAGAACATGTGATTTAAAATGTTTTATGTACATACACGTTAAAAAAAGTATAAGACACTGTAATAAATTAAAAATATTCCAGGGAGTTTTTTTGTGAAATCTATGAGAAATTGCCATAATCGTCTTGAACGACATATTACGCAATAGAGCACTGAAACTTTCGTAATAAAATTTTCATTTCAGAACATTGTAAAAACCTTCTGTGTTTTGGGTGTTGATCTCTCTGTATGACCAGTTTGGCTTCTGTTTTCTAAAGGTAGACTATCAGGAGGACGACTAGTGGTGCTTGCTGATGGAACTGCGCTTTCGGAAGAAGCACCTTCTGGAGACAAACCGTTATATTGAGCATCTAATTGTTTAGCTAATTCATAGCTACAAACGACACCGATCAAGTTACTAAACTACTTATTTCACAAACTCTGAAACACTGCTTGAAGATGTAGGAGCGGGTTCTCTGTTGTTTTGATTAGTAGAAAATCGGGAGTCGACATAAATTGTATCTCCTCAAAACCAATCTTTGATATTAATTGAGATGATAATGATATTAACCTTCAATGCTTTGAAGTACTTCCCAAATTAAGCTTGGTTCAGTCACGAAACCAATGTCTGTGCAAAGGACATGAGCCAACTTCTATATACAGAATGAACAGAACATCAAAAACTCAAAAACTTGCATTCATTTTCAAAACTGTGTGGAAATGATTATTTCTGAAGAGAACAGCAATTTCTCTGTTTGACATTTTGTCTACTAAACCAATCAAGCCCGTATAAGTCATCTGGAAAACTCGGTTGGAAACGAAAATTATGCATGTCCCAACCTGAGACTTCGTTGTTTCGAGAAACTGTGCCAAGATTGGGTTCTCAATAGCTAAAGTTGTGGCTTGATTGTATGTCATATTGCCCACATGTTCTTCTATAAAAGAAACATACACAGGAACAAGGAGACCTGAATACCAAAGCCTGATCCGGGTTCAACAACCCAAGTATGATAGAGCGGTATATTCAACAAATCGAAAAGCGCAACGGCAGGAGTGTATTCAAAGGTTGACACACCAGAAAATCTCAAAAAGTCTTAGTGAAGCAGTATATATTCTCTGCTTAAGTTCCTACCTTACGTTAACTTCCAATCCGTCATCAAGTTTCGGCATAAGGTTAAGAACATCATGTAAGGTTTTCTCATAATTATCTTGTTCGCCCTAAACAACACAGAATTCTACTAGAAGCCATAATCACAACAGTAACTGTTCCATTCGCGATAGAAGACATATCCACTATGCAGCCACCGACAAGCTCTTTCAATTCTTTACAAGTAATGTATTCTCTCGAAGAATCAGGGAAAGTTTTGCCACCTGGCAGATTTAGCTTATCTGAGAAGATTGGGGGTTTACATATAGCTTATCGGTTCGTGTTACTTTTCAATACTAGGCAATTGGCTAATGCTATCAGAGGACAAGGACCATTAGCACTCTGCATTACTATTCTTTTTCTATCTTCGAAGAACTGAATAGTTCTCATCTAAAAAACTAGATAGTCCAGGTTTACGTTCAGGAACAAACCACAAACAAATCAGTTCTGTTATCAAAGCCAACAGACTCATCCGGCTGATCATTACCACTTTCAATAAAATTAGGTAGTTCAGTTTGACCTACATTTACTGTTTCTGTCTGAATTTAATGTTTTTTCTCCACAACATTAGCTCTATACACAACAACATATTTATTTACTCACAGTATTGGCACGTATGGCCATTGATCTAAGACTTTCCTCCAAAGAATTGTCATTTTCCATTGCAAATCAACTCTGAAACTCTTTTCGGCTTAATCAGCAATTATCTGCTCGAACTAGTAAAGACAATGAGCAGCTAGACAGAAGATGAATATTTTAGATTCGTGGTTGATGCTGAGTAGTAACTTGCTACATCGCCAAAATTTGTCAATGGAGCGACGCTCAGCAGGATGAAAACACATGAACAAACACACACTTCCATTCAATAATCAAAACAAAACAACAAGAAGTCGATAAGCAGAAATGAAAAAGAGAAAAAATAACAGAAGATTCGGAACAAAACTATTGAAAGAATGAACAATGAGTAATAGTGAATAGAAAACAAAATGTCTTCTGCTCGCAGTAACAAGTAAGAATGTTATCAGTTGCACTCAGTTTTTGCCCAGTAATGTGATTTCAAAATGTCCGAGTGACATCTTCGTCCAGAGTTGAGTCTGAAAACTCTTCTTACTGCAAACATAGTTTAATTTGTCGTTTGGAAATGAGAAAGACTGAAGTAAAAGTTTTATCCTCTTCAAAATCATCCGAAAGAGGTTTAATCTGAGATGGTCAGGACCCAACCTTTCATTAAAGAACAGGAATTCAAAACTGTGCTCCATGGGCAGAGAAGTTTGGGCGGTAAAATATATTTTAAACAGTTTACGATTTGTCTGGAGAAGAAATGTAACTGTTTCGAAATTATAATTAAAATCGATCTATTGCTTATAGAATGATATTAACCGAATTGTCAAATGCATCTAATATAATGGAAAGTCCCGAAACTCAACCTCCCGAAGGAGAAGTTGTCTTTGACGAAAAAACACTGTTGTCATGCAATGTGAGTTTAGATGTTATTATTTGGAACCGTAATAGTTTCAGGCATCAGATATTAACACTTATATTTGTAAAATAGCCAAACTGTTAGATAATTTTTCCTATCACACTCTAGAAGATTCTATTTGTCAAGGTAAGATTCTCACAGCTTATTCTATTCCCTGCCAATTCAGAAAACACATGTCTTAATGTGTTCGGAAACTTAGGTCCTATTCTTGATAATTTTTCAAAATTATTCGATAAATCCGTTAAACTAACAATGGAAACAGAACAATCGGTATTTTTTTTTCTTTTTTTAGTTCATTTTTGATTTGATTCCAGTCGGCAAAAGGTCAAATTTCTGTGATAGATAGTTTGACTTCAGGCAAAGAGTTGAACACTGCTTTTGAAAATATTTTAAAAACTCTTTTGCAAGTTTTCCAGAAAATACAGAAGGGATTTATGGTTGGCTGAGCGTCACAATTTAATTAAATAATGTATTAAGATTTCTGAACTTCTGAGACAAAATGCCGCTTCATTAACGTATGTGATCAACATGGTTGTGAAGAACAGAATGTTCAAAAGTTTGACTACCCATGTTGTTGATAGTACTTCAAAGGTTCCTGTTCTACGCATTCTAACATTCAACGTTCTTTTAGATTTTGCATAGGTTTCAACATGCCTCTTCTGGTCCATATGACGGGACATTTTTCTCCTCTGTAGAGGCCTTTTTCGCAACATGTTTCCTTCACAACAACGCTGGTTTAAAAAACGCAGCCATATCAGCATGGAAAGCCACATTCGATCATTCACGAGATTTGCCTTATACTGATGTCTTCAAGTTTGTAATTTCATGCGTTGGTTTTACTGATTTATGATTTCTAGAAAAGCTTTACTGAAAGTGGGGAAACGCTATGCTTTGTATATTCCTGAGAGCATGGAGGATACTAAAGATGATGATGATGAAGTCTTTGAAAATGATCTTATGCCAAATTTAATAATATTTGTAGGAATCTGTTATAACCACCGTGAAGAAAACTCCGACTGCTTCCAAACGGTATTTCTATATTTGTTTTTTGAATTTGGAAATTTGAAATGTTTAAGGGTAATGGCCATCTTCGATGATGATTCAACTGATTATGTACCCATCGCATCCAGTGCTTCTAAGAAAATCAAATTAACTGAACATCAGAAAGAAATGTTCACATCTACAAAGTGAGCTTGATTTTGGTTCTCTATGACCTTTTTTTGTATCAACAGGGACAAGTTGCCGTTCATCGATGAGGACAGTGTTCAATCCGCAACGATATCTCGCTTAAAAAGCCTACCCTCCAACTTTGATCTCGAAACATCAAGGTGTTTGTTTTCAACAATCAATTTATATTTTTTCTTCAGAAGTGGATTATCAAATACTGTCAGTACTTCTCAAGATAAGATTTCAACTGCTACAGAGCCTCAGACTGAGCCAGAGATTAAGTTCAGGCGCACAGCTATTCGTTTGAACTTCGATGTTACTTAGTTTACTTTTTACCAAGGATCATTTATTGTTTTCAGGAACTTGAAGATAATAAACAACCAAACGTGGAAGAGAAGTCAGCAAGAGACAACGAATCTGTATTTGAAATAATGGAAACTGTTGAAATACTAGAAGTTTCAGATCGAAGAAGATTCCGCATCTGCTGAAGAAGAGAAAGAAGTGTCTGTTTCAAGACGAACAAGAGCTAAAGCAACACCTTCTAAGTATTCCGGACGGAAAAGAGCTGTTTCTGAATCTACACGTAAAGAAGAAGCTAAAAAAGAAAAGTTTGTATCTTTCCGGACACAAAAACCAAAAACCCTTTAGAGAAAGTGTAAATCCTGCAATATCTACTCCAAAGCGGTCTCGTAGACTTCATAAGAAGAAAGGTTAGCTAAATAATGTAAGTCTCATTTTCTTCTCTTTTGCAGTAGCTCTTTCTGATCGGAAGTTGAGGTCTGTACAAGATGATGAGTTATCGTCTTCCTGTCATCCTACTGATTCCTCTGATGAGGTGGATTCTATCAGTAGTTCGGCATCTGCATCCAGTGAATTGAGATCTTCTGATGAGAACGAAGTTCAAGTAGAAGAAGTGGCTACACAAAATATCCCTGAGCTAGTGGAAGAAAATGTAAATATCCCAATCGAAACTGCTGAAAAGGAAGAAGATGCGAATGAAACTCTCTGCGAAGAGCTTGTTGATGTGCAAGCCGAAACAACCCTAAAAGATCATACAGAAACTGAAAAAGATCTGAAGCAAACAGCTCTGGAAAACGCACAATATACTGACGCTCATACAGCAGGTACTTCAAATGTCAACTCGACCCCGGAAAAAAGCATGCCTATGTAGGGATATATCAATTTTTAAGAGTAATGGTTATATTCAGTGACACAATGGTAACAACTCCTTCTACCGTTCGAGTGATCGAATCTCATACACCAGGCATACTGAAAAAGCTGAACAGTCCTTCTACTTCTGAAAGAAAGGTATTTTCTCTGCTAAGTAGTTTCAAATATGAAGATACTTTTTAAGAGATTACGTGTTCATTTCCATGACATAAGCTCAATAAACAACGAGTTGTTGAGTTCTACAATACGCTCTGTTTCAAATGTTACGGCTGTTAGTTCTAGTTATTTTTCTCGGTTATAGGGTAATTTTAGAATTTGGAAATGGAAGACAGTGTTCCAGAAGAGCAATCAGATATTGCCGTTTTCCCTGAACTCAAAGATTCAGATGAACCTATCACGAAAATATTCTTGAAACTTTTACCAATTACGGCGATGGGGTGAGTACAGTTGTTATATTGTTATTTTTTGTTTTCTTAGGAGTAGTTTTCTGAAAGGAGCTTTAAAGAAACAAGGTGTTCACACAGTAGGTGATCTTGCTAAGTTATCGAAGAAAAAAGTCAATTCTCTTCCCATTCGTCTACCCCGTGTACAAACAGTTATAAATGTCTTAGAATCTTTCCTAGCGAACACCAGGGTATTCATCAGTGTTTAAAGATATATGTCAGTTTGTTTTCAGCCTGCCATGGCTCCTCCTATTAATGAAGACCTCCCGTTAAAAGAAGTGCCCATGCTTGATGATAAGGGGCCTCAAGAATCGTATTCCTCTCAAAGCCCTGTGAATGGTTTGTCGTTTCAGAGTTATCCATGTATTTTCTTTTTTTTTTTTTTTAGAAATGCCTGATACAGAGAATGTAGGCGAAACCAATGAGACGATTTCTGATGGATCTCAACTCGACGTTTTGAATGTGATCGAGAACATATCGGAAAAGAAAGGCGAGCAGAATGAAATACCTCAGAACCTCACAATTTCTTCTGATTACGAAAAACTCAAGAATTGTGAGTTCATACATACTTTCTTTGTTTTCAAAAATAATTTAGCCCTTCTCCAATTCGAGTTAAGTTTGGAACTTGAAAAAATTGATATCACCACGTTGGAGTCAGCTGAAGTAAGTTTGTGATGAATATTTTCGAGTCTTATGTGATTTTTCAGGTTTTAAAATTAGTTAGTAAGGCGATGCAAACCTTGTGTGTGCTTCAGAACAATTTGTTGAATAAATTGTGATTTAATAATAAATACTATCTCAAACAAATCGTACTAACAGACCTTGGATTTTCTAAATTTCCTCATCACCGTCGCTCAACATGTTGCATATTACAACTAAATAAAAATTAAGTATTTTCGCTGTTTTAATCAAGAATTCGTACAACTATTAATACCACAAGGCTCAACTTCCAAACGTTGATCAACGGTAATCTGAAACGGGATTACTCAATTATTGAAAATCATTAGTTTACCATAACATGACACTTTTCAAAATTGCGGTAGGAATCAGTTTCGAAACTGGTTTTTTTCAATTTTATTGAGGTTAAAATATAATGAAGCAATTGCAGTTAGGTTTGGATAAAGAGTGTTCTTTAATTTAGAAAAAAAGTATAACACAGAGGTCAACAAGACAAACCTTTATTGAAATTTCATGTAATGGTTGCGAGGATTTCTGGTCGCAACATCGAGAATTCGTTCAAAAAGTCATATTAAAATACTTCTTGGTCTTTATATGTTCGGAAAAATTCAAATTTTCTTTTTATGCTTCTTAATAATGAATTTTTATTTTTACTGCTGAAAAATAGCTTAAATTCATTATTTTAAATTTAAATGGTCTCGTCGCGCGCTGATCGATCTTTCGCCGGACCAGCTTTTTATCGTTCGCCGTTTCGGAAGCACAGTTCAACATGATAAAATGCATTAGTATTTTGATTATTATTATGTCTATTTTAATAAAAATGAAGCTATAGATCTTACTCAGTGGCATATCTGTGTGTTAGTTGCATTAATATAGTTTTGAGACTTACAGACATGAGGGTATTTCAATCCATTTTATTGGTTTGTTCGACAGCTCTCGCTTATGATGCGGTCTTCTTCTCGAACGAACGTGAAATAAGGTAAGATTGTTGTAGTCAGGAAAACTCTAAGAATCATTCTTCTTCAAGCAAGGACTTCCCATCTGTAGAAAATGTTCTCTCCACAGCATCTAAGGATTCTCCAGTTGTGTTTGTCACAAACCCCGACTTCACTTTGGGTTAGAACAACTTCATCAATATATTCAATTTTCTCTTTTTCAGGACAATTTTCGAAACAATCTTCTGCTTATTCCGTTAAGAAGACTGAAAATGGATTGACCAATGCTGTCAAGTCATCCAAGTATCATGCTTCAAGATATATCGAACAACCAATTCTCGTACGTGTTAAGTTCATCTTTGTTTTAACTTGTCTTCGCTTTGAGGTTTCGGAAGCTAATGTGATCACTTCTGAATCTGACTTCAAGCCTGACTCAAGTGTCTACGTCATCTCCGGTGAGGAATACACCTCTATGGAATCTACTTTTGTTCAAGTGAGAACCTTTCTCCTCATTCGCAATTATTCACCTTATTTAAGCTCCAATCAAAAATTTCACCAAAAGCTACTTTCGTTATCACTTCTTCTGAGGCTGTTTCTACTGAAAAGGTATCTTAAAAGTTTGATCTTTTATCTTTACTTCATTCCTACAGGAACGTGTCAAGCGTGTTGCCACCGGAGAGATGGAAAGTCAACAGGTTTTCCTTTTAGCCTATTTATATCCTTACTTTACTTTTTCAAGAGTGATGGTGCAAATGGCGATGGTTTTCCCATGCCAATGAACATTCCTCCTTACAATCGCACTGATGTAACTCCTGCCGTGTCCGTTGATATAACCAAGTGAGCGAAACGTTTTCCAATTTGTTTATTTTTTATGGCGGGTTTCAGACTAGGAAATTGCATGCTTTACCTGGAAGGTGTCAATGTTATTGTTCAATCTATTACTAATAATGGAAAAGGATCAATCTTCGTAGCCATTCCAGTTAGAAGCAACGATTCAGAATGGTTGGTTCTACGGCGCGTTGATTGTTAATTTTCTATTTGCCAGGCTTTACACTGATGGAGATGTCCATTGTTCAAACTCTACTGTTGGAGACTACATGTGAGATTTTTGCCAATTTTCAATATTCTTTTTTTTTTAAGTTTCCACGTGAAGATTCGTACTAAGACTGATGTTGTTGGAAAGAACTTCAACGGAGATACTGCTACTGTTCCATCCGGCACGATCATCGGATTTACGTAATCAAAAATTGAACGTTGTCTTTCTACTTTTTTTTCTTTAAGTTTGAAAATCACCGGAGATCGCGGTGGATATTGGGGTTTGAAGAGCATTGTCGTCGATGGTTTTGCAGTCAAGGGAAGCACCGCTCTCGGATTCTCCGTAATATCTCAAATTATAATCCGCAGAAAGTTTTTTATTTAAGACAGCTCAAACTGTCGATGGTACCAATTCAACTGGAGTTCGAAACATGGGAGTCAACAGCATCCAATACTGGGCTTACGGATGTGGCTCATCACAGGTGTTTACTAGCAGAGTATTTTCTCTTATTGATTTGAATTTAGGCGGCTTTCTTCAAGACTGATCAGACCAATGTCTTTATCGGAATTTCTCTATACAACACTCAGGTTTCTTTACTTTTCGAGTTACGTAACGATCAATCGCGTTCTCAGATTCAACCTTACGGAGTTGTCTCACTAAAAAACAAGAGTGTTTACTTCACACTCAATGTTGATGATTGTACAGGAACTTTCTCAACCGGATCATGGATGGGTTAGCGAAGTTGAGGAAAGATGCCAAAAAATGTATTTTTTTGCAGGAATAATCAGTGTTCTAGTCCTTTTGGCTGGTTTGATCTTCGGATATCTTATGCTACAAAGTGTTGAAACTATGGATAGATTCGATGATCCAAAACAAAAGCAGATCACCATCAACGTTAGAGAATAAATGCTGTGAGGTTTTTAAGTTTGAGTGAGCTTACGATGTGTAAGAACGAATTTTATTTGTTTAGTACTAAATTATAACTAAATGTTTTCATAACACTCAGCTTGTGAATCATTTTCTGTAATTGTTGCGTTGATTGTTCTATTTGGGAACAATTGTGTATAGAGATATCTCGTACTTCTTTTACTTTCATAGATGTGTAGTGTTCTTTCCCATTTACTCTTAGTCAATTAGCCATTCCGTTTACATATTCGCACACGGTGATTTTTACTTTGCTAGGTTGCACCTACACCCTCTTCACCTGAATCGTTTGATGGTTCTCACCCTTACACACACAACTCCAAAAAAGTACTTGATTGTACTGTCTTTGCACATTTGATTAATGTAATCTAATAAAGATTACTTGTGATACATTCCTGTGTGAAGCGGATATATAAATAAAGTTTTATTAATTACTCTGTATTCTTTGGAACTGCATTTCATTAATCAGGGGGTGGGGAGAGTATTGAGAATTACTACTCTGTTCATCATAATGGAATTCATTGGAATCGGATTACGGGATCAAATCATTTAATCTTCATTTCATTCTCTGATAAATTAATTTGTACTTCTACAGTAGCTAGTCCCAAATCCTCCATGAAGTCTATATAAACTGTTCAAACTGTTTCATTATACATCCTCCATGGTGCGTTTGAGGACAGCGCTCTGCTAAAGGCTCATGCCCTATTCTCTTATTACCAGAAATTCTTATTATATATTTATTGCTTCTAGATAACATGCTTTTCTGGGTACTCATAGCATTAGCTCTGACCACCGCTGGTGCTGAAGACTGTCGGGACACTCTGTCTCAGAAAATTTGTAACCTGGGTATGACCTTCCTGACGAAAGCTGAAGTCAAAAAGGTAGTTGACAAAAACAACATTCCCAGCTAATCCTACATCTTGTAGGCTTGCACCTGTATAGAAGATTCGTTTTATAACCTGAACGATCTTAATGATATTGCCTCAAGTAAGTTGTTGTCTTGCTTTTTCATGATATCGTACATTTTAAGAGGGAATCACCTGCCTCATGACCTCGCTCAGCAACCCTCTCAAAGGACTTACTGCTCTATCCATCAAATCTAATAGTATGCGTTCATAAAATACCGAGAAAATTGGAGAAATATTTAAGTTGATAAGTGCTTGAAAGGTTCTCCGAGTGGTGATGCTATGGGACTGATTGAAAAGATGAAGCAACCCATTTTCAACAATATCAAGAAAGTGACAAATAAAGTAAGCCAATTGCAGTTGAACTTTGAAATATTTCGAACTTCCAGCTCTTTGCGGCGATTAAGAAGGCCAAGGGTAACAACAAACCCAAAGAATTCGTCTTACAAAAGGGGTATTGTCTTCTGAAAGCTGCTATTACTAAGAATTTCATCGATAATACCTGTACAAAATGCGTGAAGGTAAATAATTTATTATCCGTTTTTTGTGTTTTTTGGGATTATTTGTATTTTCTAATTTTTACATTTTCTGTTTTAACTTTTCGTAACGAACATATTTCAGAAGCAAATGAACAAGCAGGAGTTGAGTTGCGTTTTAACTGATGCAGTTAAGTTGGTTGATATCAGCAAGTATTCTTGTGCGAAGATCAAACTTTAAAAAATTGAAGTGAACTATCATTGTCCTGTCACGATGTTGTCGATGTTTACTTCTAATCCGTATATTGAAAAGGATATTCCCAATATAATAAAGAAAAAGTTAGCTATTAGTGTCCGAGCAGTTAACAACTTATTTTGTTCTTTAACAACAGATGCAAAGAATGTATTTAAGTAGATAATAGGCGGAAATACTAATGCCAAAAACATTCCTGAAATGGTTGAAAATTAATTTTTTTTCTCTCAGTATAAAGGGAAGGGAAAGAAAAAACAATTAGTAGACAAAGAAGATGAATGAAGTAAAGAAAGAAGACGAACCTGCCGATACGCCCACTAATGGTATCATTTCTTCCAAATTGGGTAGGAGAAATGCTGTTCCAACTGAAAAGCAAACGTTTCTTTTTGTTCAAATACTTTCTGTTTGTTTCTTTTGAACAACGAACCCGTTGAACTCTATAATCACCCACTCTCTAACCTTCATTTCAATTCGTACCTGTGATTAAGAGGAGGATTGAACGAATTAATATTTCAATTGCGATCTGCATCCATCTCGGCTTGCTCTCAAGTTTTGTTTTCAGCCAAGGGGTTATTGCGTCAATGACAGGATATAACTGCATCAAGAATCCCGTGAAAATGACTAGTATTAACAGAATTTTAACAACTAAATTTAAGCTGAAAAGCAAAATAAACAAATTTCAATTTCCTCCCGAACTTACGTAGTGTCTGGTAAGTTGAGGGTGATAGTGCCCATCGTGTTATCTCCATATGCTATATAACCATAAAATCCACTTGAAGCATAAATTATGGTGACCTAGTATGAATGAGGAACTAGCTTGTTGTTCGGTGCTTTAATTCCTTCTTACCAATGCGATTCCGGTGCTTATGACTCCTGTCCATCCAAGCATTTCTTGTGGATGTTTCATCCTATTCTCGAGAGGCAACACCTTAAATGTTCAAAAATTATTTTTCTCTTCTGTTAACGTTTTTTGTTGTTTTCAAAAATCCCAATTCAGCTAAAAACAAGAAAGAATCCGTCATGTGCACATAGTTTCAAAGAAACTTATGTGTACTTGCCATCCATTCATATAAAAGCTTCAAGTTTCATGAATTAACCTTGCTCCTCTCCAAACGTGAAAAGCTCACATAACTTAGAAGTTTTTGACTTTTTTTTGGAGAAAAAAAAAGAAAACGTAAATTCTTTTTTTTTATACGAAAATACGTTGATTAAGGATCAGCTGAGATGTTTTCAATCTTCTTCCTAAGCTTCGTTGATCCATTTTTTGCTTTCGTTCCTGTTTAGGTTCTCCCCCTTCTTTGAATTTTTATGGTTTCATTTTGAATTATCGTTCTCCTGTGACGTTTATAACTTTAAAAATCAGATTATTCACCATGAATCAAAGTTCACTTCTAGTTAATTTTTATAACCCGCCACACACAAAGTTTGTTTGCTCTGCCGGCTTCACGTTAGCGCACCATTTCCAAAACGTACTTTAGACTTCACGTGTCTAGGCACAAGTCGAAGGTGGGTCATCTCCCATGAACTACTGGCAAGTCCAAAATTTCACTCAATTAGGAGGAAATCATTTTTACACATCTCAATCGAATATCCTTTCATTCACAGACAACCTCACTGTCCTGAAATCATGCGGAAGTCTTTCCGATGAGATTTTCGCCGCTCATTTCAATGAAAGTTCGCATGTTGTTTGGCTCTTTTGGCTTCAGAATGATAAGACGAGAAGATTCTTTACCATAGCCTGACCCTCGAAAGAGTATATAATAGCTCCTGCTGATCCAGCAATGTTCCGAACACTTGTGACAGCTGGTAATGACTCCCAGTTACTGGTTAGCATAAGCAGTTGCTAAAATAAGTAACAGTACTAGTTGGAGAACTCGTAATTGATGGCTCACCGAAAAAATGATAACTATCGATGTTATCATGAGTACATTGCCTGCTAAACTTATGAAAGACATGATATAGATCGATCTGAAATAATTTTTTTTCTCTCCTGTTGATTATATTTGCAAATTATAAAGATCACATACCTTACCCATGATAATAAAAGGAAAGGCAGAATAGCGAATAAGAAGTAGGTGCGTTTTTCGAAAGTCACAGATGGATCGATATGTTCAACTATCTGAGAACTTCTTATCTTTTAAAAATTTTAATATCGTACAAGCTGACCTCTTTCACGTGATCTGTTACAAAAATGAAGAAGACACTACATACACCCAATTGAAGAGCAATTAAACAGAAGTTAACTATGTATCTGAAATATATAGGAAGTTATATAAGATTGTATAAGTTGAACACCTTTTCGTATTCTCTCCCACCCACTCTCTCTCTCACCCACTCTCTCTTTAATTTGAATAACGTCACTGTGGTTTGGGCTCTGAAAGTGTTTTTGCGTCAAAAACTGAAACATCAATCATGTGTGGGCTTGAAAACAGAAGTTAGAAGTCCAAGCAATTATTCGAAATCTCCAGACGATTTTGGTTCGTTCTTCTTGCCTCCTCTCAAACGAAAACTATCCAAAACTATATATTTTTTAATACTTCTCTTGTTCAAAACATTTTTTAGCTTCTTATTTAATCTAGGAATCGATCGAATTTCCTTTTTTAGGCTTCTATTTTCTTTCCTATTAGCTTTCCTATATCTCTCAATGAGTTTCTCTTTTTGTGGCATTCCACCGCTTCTCCTCTCGCTCATCACTTCCTACAATTCCACTTATGCAATCATTCATATTATTTATATTTTAACTAAAATCGGGTGACCACTTTACCTGGCCCATGGAGCCCATCGTCTGAGAACTACTATATATCCTCTCTCAAATGATCTCTCTGCCAATCGTCCATAATCCAATTGTTCAGCATTATGTCTGAAATATTTGGTTTTTTTCGATTCTTCCTTGTTTCAAGTTCAACAAACGGAAATTCTGAATTCATCTCTTATTTCTTCTATCATTATTTACTTTCTTCTTCTTCTATTCTCTTCCTTTCATCATCATTTGAACGAGTTCACATAAACTGCTTTTACCTTTTTTTGAAATACTGCGCACATTCTACAAGTTTCTGCATACAAAGTGAAGTAAAGAATCCCAGGAGAAAGACAAGTACAAAGCCGGCCTGTAAACTCAGGTGATTGTTATCGCTGATTCTCGATAAGTTTTTCTTTTATTATTGCTATGTTTTTCTATTTGCTTCAACAGAGAGTATTCGTTAAGGAAGTAGGTTTTCTATGAAAATTATAATTCAAATTCACCCAAAGTCCGGCCATTTTAAATGCCAATGGTAATGAGAAGCATCCCGGGCCAATCATGCCTTTGAGAAAATTTATTAATGCTAGATGTGCTCTGGAAGTGAAAGTTACCCAATACTCTATTAAACATTTGATAAGTTTTATTCGGAAAATAGTTTTTTTTAATCTGTGTGAGAGAAGTATACATAAGGTGGCTTTGCATAATCATACATCATAAACCATTCGAACTTACGAGATTCCTTTTTTCCCTGTTGGCAAACTGATAGTTGATCCATCCTCAACAGATAATGGTCGAACTTTGTTTGTCATCTATAATACCCACGAGAATAAACATAAAAAATAATAGGAAAAGTAATGCTTTCTGAATGAAAAACAAAAATAATAAATATTCAGAGACTATCTCATCATACAAATGACCCTGACAACGAAACGTGTGTAATGATAGCGATTACGAGTGTGGATTGTTCGGAGGTGGAAAATTGTGGAGCTGCAGTTTTCTAGCTGATTTACGAAGGGGAGAGGGAAAGTACAAATCTTAGAAGGAGAGTGAGATAGAGGGAAGAGAATATGATAGAGAGAGTGATGTTCCAATGTACATTTATGAAATGAATATTCTGAATAATTTTTGTCGGACGACTAACTGTTCGTAATGAAAACCAAATCGACCGTCTGCATTGAAACACATGCGGGTCTTCCTTTGTGAAAATAAGAAATAAAAAGAAAGAAGAAGAAGAAAACTATATATTTTTGTAAACAATTAGAAATAAAAACCCATACAAGAGCGTAAAGTTGAAACACAGAGATTGATGTCGTATGTCGAAACAGGCAATATCATCCATATAAGACGTGATGTTGAAAAAAAACATTTTTTGCTGTCTGTACTAGTTATGATATTTTTCATTCAGATAAGTATCCTTTTGTGTCATAGGAAACGATCAACACACTTTCAAAAAGTGACCGTTCTTTTGCTTCTTTGCACTGTATTTCCATGATTGAAAACATGTTAAAAGAATATAGTTATCGCTAAAGTCACTTCAGATACTGAATAGAGGAAGAGGTATAGAGAGAAGAAGAGAGGAGAGAGAGAATGAGATGACAAGAGAAAAAGAGAGAGAGAATAGAGCAGAAAGTGTGAAATACAAAACGATACAGGAACGTTTGTGTCAGAGTAGAGAGGGAGAACAAGAAAGAACATTTTGAATTGTTGCAAGAGTTGACTCTGTTACATGGGTATATGAACGTTAGAGACGGTTGAAGTAAGTGAAACCTTCAGATATCTCCTTACCAAAACTTTTCCTTATATAGAGATAGTGAGAGAGAAGATGGAATGCTAGAACAGATAAAGAGAAACAGTGATAACAGAATTATTCTAACGAGAGAAAAGAAATAGTGAAAGAGATGGAGAGTGAGAGAGATGGTTGATGATGTATGGTATAAGACAATGCATCTGATTTGACAAATTCACGGAAAATCGTTCCTCTACATTCAGCAAGCAGCATGACGAATACAGCATTTATTAACCTGATGATGATGAAGATGATGATGATGATGATGATGATTTGAATTGAAGAAGAAGTTCTTTAAAAATTCCTTTCACTTTCAAACTCTTTTCACGCTCTCATCTGTCTCATCCAATCTCTTTATATACTTAGCTTATCCTATGTATTTTAAAAATCATTTATATTTATTTTTCATTTATATATCTGCAGTATAAGAATTCATTTGTTTAATTAAGGAAAAGATTTAAAATGGCTTTTATTTACAGAACGATGTGCATTAAAACCATTCTTCTTCTATCTTTGTTAGTCGTTATCACATCAGGTAACTCTTCAGCTTCTTCTATTCTCATCAAAGAACTTCAAAGTCAATATTATAGAATTTTCAAAGATTTTTTTGATTCAATTTACGTCATTTACTTATAATCTTTCTTTAATTAAACATATTATCAAATATTTTTTAAGCGATGATCGATACAATCAAGCGTAACCCAAGTCTCCTTGATTATCTTAAATCTCCTATGCTCATGGGGTATGCTCCTATCCAGGAATATAATAAGGTTTGTTAAAGTAAATACTTCAACACATCAACCTCTTCAATTGCTTCAGGAACTTCCAAACCTACAGTACCTCATGTATCTAAGAGATCCACCCAGATCAAATAGTATTCTCACATTTCCTTGAGATCTCATGCTTTTTCGTCCTCATTCCAGCCCTACTCAAGATACATTTTCTTCTGATCACATCACGAAAAGAAATGAAATCTAATAAAATAATTTTAATTTATTCTCCTGAAATGTTTACTACAGAAAAAAAAGCGTTGAAGCCACAATAAAATGCCGAGTCGTCTCGACTCGCTCTCCAAAGCAGAAAGCAGAAACAGCTTCTCCTTATTCGAACTTTTCAACACTGGTACTTCGATTTGGATGAAAAGTTCGTCGTGCGAACTGGCGTAAAGGTCTCAAAAATCCACTCGACTCACTTTTTTTTTCTAAAATATTAAATGAAAATAAAAAATAAAAAGTTCTTCACCAGGGCATTTTCTGTTTGCTAAGTGGCTGATTCGAGGCAACGTTTGTGAATGAGTTATTTGAATGGAAGCTGAAAAAAAATAAATTTTCTCTTCAATAGATTCTTCCGAAATAACAAGGTGAATGATATTTGGAATTTTCTCATTCATCGAATGCAGGAGAATACATACAGAAATCATTGAGAGTAGTGCTTGAGCTGGATTCAGATATCAAGGTTGACACAGGCACACCGTCCTTATTAGCTTTACGGTTTCTAATATCAGTATTGAATCCGATCTGAAAACGTTCAAAAAACCTAAACAAGATAAGAAAATATTGAATTGCCTTCATTCGTTTGATCAGAACCCGAAGAACATTCCTCCAGCATAGTATAGTTCTGTCCAAATAGAGTATGTTATGAAAATAATTATCCTGAAAAAATATTTTTTCAAGAGAGTTGAAAAGAAAGCTGAAACGAACGTTTTCGAGCACTTTCCGAAAATGATATAGTGTACACTCAATGAAAACTGCCCAATAATAAGGCTTGAACCCTCGCTGTTCTGCTAGACGTCCATGTACTCGTCCTAGGTTATCACACAAACTATCTATCGAAGATGGTTTATCAAGAGCATCAATAACAGATTCAATAACCTCAAACAAACAATTCAAATTAGTTTCATGTTTTGTCTTTGTTTTGTTGTTTCCGAAACATAGAAGAACCAGATTTTTGAGTTGCTAACTAGGGGGGGGGGGAATGAGTTGTCTAACTTTATGTGCAAAATATACGAAAGAGATTAAGCCACAAGTTTTGTATTTTGGTTGGGAAGATTTCTCTTTTTTTTGTCATTTCCATGAAGAATTTTATGATAAGTTTACCTGCATAAATCTTAATCCATGAAATTCCATCTCTTTAGAATGTGTAATCGCACTACCATTTTGATATAGTCTCATGAATGGGAATAACTGAAAGCTTCGGTTATAGTCGCCCACACTATCATACGAATCATGACATATCATCTTGAATGTAGAATAGATATGACGGCTTACCTGTTTAGCATCTGGACTTTGACTAAAAATCATCTCGAATATAGATAATGCTGTCGTATTAATATTCTTTTTAAGGATGGACCAACTTCTTCGAATCAATAACTTGTCTTCAGGTGTTATACCCTCAAGAGCATCCATTTCCTTGTCTATTAAAGCATTATAACATCATATGTTTAATAGATCAGAATGTGTTTTGAGAGAAAAATGAGAAAAAAAAAGCTGAGAAAACAAGATACAGCTGATTGTTAGATTGTCGTGATTGCCAACTAAGAATTTCTTAGAAAAAGAAAACATATTTTGGCTTCTTCAGGTAAAGTTATGGTTATAAGAGTATGTTGAATGGAAACTATGATAGCTTTTCAATCTTGGAAACGAATGAACGCTTAATGACGCCTTCTATATGGAAATACAAATTTAATATATGAATATCGGCATTTTGAGTTTTTGTTATAATTTGCTTCGAAGTATATTTAGAGGAAGTTTTGATATCCGGAATCGTTGATTAGATTATCAAATAAATTACAAACTTATACGAGAAAAGCACTTAGAAACACATTTACATGAGAGATTCTCTGTTTTTCTAATTAGCTTAACGGCATTCCCGGTTAAATATACGAATAATTGAAAATATGTATGCAAAAAGAACTTCTTATAGCGTCAAGTTATAACAGAATCTCTCCTGCTCGAGCGCAAGGGTTCAAAATTTGATTTACTGCTTAGCTATCAAATAGAATTGAATAACAAGCGGGATTAGATATTAGAATTAAAAGAAAGCTGAAAATGGAAAAGAATTAGCGAGAAGCTCAAGGAAATGTAGATTGCTGATGTTAAATGAGGAAGAGAAGAAGAGGTAGTTTGAAGGAAAAGAAAACAGAACGCAAGAGGAAAAGCGAAAATAGAGACAAACAGATGAAAGAGAAGAAAGCAGAGGTGTGAGGTAATCTACAAAAGAGAAAAAATCGAATATTTATGTAAGTGAATTAAGAGAGAAATCAGATTCTGTTGAATGAGTTAATTGAGATGAGCATAGTGGTAAGAAATGAGAATTAAAGAATTTGGTTGTCAATTTCATGTTAGAAGCTCCTTCCTTAAATTAGGAGCAATGAATGTGATAGTTGAAGTGGTTCTCTTCTACGAAAATAACATATGCGAGTCAAATGAGAAAGGAATATGGATGTATGGATATGAGTATTACATCGAAACTTTGAACGAATGTTCCTCCAAACTGGCTTATCTTCTTGATCCATTTTGTCATATTATCAAGATTAAGTTATTGAAAAGGCTAAAGGAGCATATTTAATTCAAGCAGCATGATGTCACTTTCTGTTCTACCATCTTGTAGAAAGATCTTATGAGAAATAGTTTCCGGAAAGTTTCGTTTCCAAATATGGTTGCAAGCAAGTATTGTATTTCAATTAAGTAGCTCGCGTTCACGTTACTTGATTTGAAAAACACGAATCCATTCAAATATCAAGCAGTTCAAATAGGTAGGTGTATCACTTGATCGGAAGAGCACAAAGTCTTCTGAAAAATGTCTAGTAATAACTTTATCTGTGAATTGAGTTGGAAAATAGAAACCTAACGAATTGAAATTTTCAATAGTCTTAAATAACATCTGAACGAATCCCGTTGTCTTGCCAACCAAAACCAAGATAAGCAGCTCATACAAGGTATGCGGTCGGGATGTAGTAAAGTGCGATTCTATCTAAGTAAGCCTGTTAAAGAATTCTACAAAAAATG
The DNA here is from genome assembly GCA_943334845.2 of Auanema sp. JU1783. Classification (NCBI taxonomy): domain Eukaryota; kingdom Metazoa; phylum Nematoda; class Chromadorea; order Rhabditida; family Rhabditidae; genus Auanema; species Auanema sp. JU1783. The sequence goes on along the minus strand of CALQYR020007451.1, from coordinate 10,554 downwards.
TAATTTTCTGAGTATTGAAGTGAGGGCAATTGTGTTGGTTTTGAGGTTGATCTCAGGAGAAGATGTAAGATGGCTGTGCTTTACCGTTTCATTCAGTGTTTGTACTTATGAGCGGTGGTGCAATTATTTTCTCCATAATTCGAACCAGCTTTATGTTCCATCATTTAACCTTTTTAGGATTTATAAACAAGTCGAAGCCATGAATGGAACAAACTCAAGACGCAGTTCGCGAGAGCCAAGTAGTGTGATTTGGCTCAATGCAGTTACAGTTTCCAATAGTTATCGATTTTTTGCGGATTAAAAAAATCTTTTAAGTTTGTTTTGATTTCTATTAACTTGTATTTATTTTAATACGTCATACTAATTCTTAATAAGGCGTTTTTGTTTTGTTTTTTTGATGATCGGATGAGGTTTTCAGAGATAAATGCATTCACAGAACTATTGATAGAACCAGTTAATCAAAGCTCTCATGTAACCATGGTTCGCGATATGATATTTCACATATTCGGTAATCAGGATCTTTTCAGTTAAGTCCAATATGCTTTTGATCAGCTATTATTCAATCTGCTTTACTTGATAACATATGTACTAAGCCAGAAAGGTGGGCAGGAACATTTCCTCTTAATGGAAGCTCAACCTTAGTTTCTAACATCAGTAGGATTTGTTCTTAAAATGTATTGTAAGCATGTATTTTTTTAGATCTTACTTAGCTACATCCCTCAGTTATCTGTATCGCTATGAATGTGAAAGTAAGTTTTCAACTTTGGATCTCCCCATTCGTTTTCAACTTCAACACCGTTGTGTTTCCTTCTTCATGGTACATTTTTGTACATCAACTAAACCACTTTTCTAGCATATCATCTATGTCACAATCTTATTCTAGTTGTTCCGTCAGTGCTCCTCAGTTTCTCTGAATACAGATGCGCATATTACAATGAAAAAAGTGATTTATTAGACCTGATACATGATATTTGTCACAGATTCAAAAGTTTAGCCTTTGGACACTAGGTATGAAATTGGCCAAAGCAAAAACACAACCTTTCAACCGTTCATCGACGTGAGTTTTCTAGAAGGCTTATGCGTTCTTTGTGTTTGTTTTTCATTTTCAACGTGAACGTGAGAGCAAAAACACGACCGTACAACTCTCCATCACAGTGAAAAATGAAACTGCTTCATTTTCATTTTCATTTTCATCGCGCAAATGAAAAATGCGCGGTGTCTGCCTGTAAACTTCAGAATGTCAGATTTTCCTTCAATTTCGATGAATTTACATTATTTTTTAAATTTAATATTATTTTGAATTTTTTGGAGAAAAAAGAATGATATGAGAGGAATGAAAAAAATAGAAGAAGAAACACGAGGAACATCGTACAAGATGTAGGAAGAATCGATGAGTGGCCACTTTGCTTTCACCTGAAAATAAAATTAAAGCAATTTTTAACGTGTAAGGGGGACGTTCGCCGACTCAAAACCTCACCACTGGTGAGCAGTGAGCCAACTAGCCATGAACCCCAAACATGGCATTCTATCCGAAGA
>CALQYR020007450.1:528144-580532 GCA_943334845.2 Auanema sp. JU1783 | reverse complement strand
ACAATGGCTCACGTGAAGATTCACGTAAATCGCAATCTCATTTGCATATTCATGTTTATTGTGTTGATTTTATCTTTTTGAATTATAATGGCACTTAATTATAATGGTTCTCATCTTGCAAAATGTCTGGTACAATCACGATAGAGATGCACGGCAGAGAAGTTGAATTTGATTTGGATTTTATGCGTTATTTTTTTTTTTCTATTAAAACTTAAAAAAACTTGAAAATGGTATTCCTTTTTGTAGAATAGAGATCTTTTAAAAGGCTTAGGCTACCTCTAAAAGCTCAGGCTACCTCTAAAAGTTTAGTTTACCTCTAAAGGCTTAGTCTACCTCTGAAAAACTTGATTTTCTTTACCAAAAGCGTGCGCAAAACGGCAAAAAGGGGCGTGGCTAGGACGGGGGGGGGGGGAAATAACGCATAAGAACCAGTAACGCTTTTGCGTCAAACTAAAAGGCAATTTTTTGAATGAAATCGAACGTCTCCTGTTACATATCCAGAATCATCCCACACAATTTCGCAACTCTCTAAAGAACATATGTTGTATGAAAAAACGTCTGCAACACAAAAACGGTTTAAACCCTTAATAAATAAAAACCACAACAGGTGTGATGACTCTCGATATGCGCCCACAAGCGACTTGTGACCGGTTGTGTTTTGAAATTATTTCTCAACAGAAAAAAATCTGTTCATTCATATGGGTGGCTATAATGAATCGACGAAACTTCATTGCTTTCGATTGTAAATCATTCCATGAATATTGATATGCTACTTGGCCATGTGGCTTTTTTCTTATCACATACTACAGTTATTGTCATGCGAAAAAGGTTCACTGGAGCATTTTCGTGAAGAATTTAAGGCGTTTGATGGAAAAAGTGTATTGTGTTCTCATGATTGACAATCTTCTCTGATTGCAACTATCGTATATGAGACTGATATGGCAGTAAGAGAAGGGAAAAGCCCACGTGTATTTCAATGCTTAAAATAGTGTGTTTTCGTAATGAATCATGATTGATTCACGTTCTTTCTAAAGCATTGCAACAAACTGATCTATTTATTATGAAACGGAGCCTAAACAATGCGTTAATACCAAGAAAGCAACCTTAACATCTGAGTCATAAGAAGCAAATACGACAACAGCCTTGCGTTAGATGGACGACAAGGTTGTCATTGAATTGACTTTCTTTCTGTTTAGTCCCTCATTCTCAAAAGATTCACGTCGAATCAAACGCTCAATACATTTGTTTATCTACTTTTCTCAACATCACAGAAATATAAAATGGTATTTCCGTTATTTTCCCATTCAAATACACATCGTTGTCCATCATTCGTTTGAGCATCTGGTTGATTGATTCAAATATTTCAAATTAGAAATGTTGTCTATTAGGAGATGTTTGTGTTTTTCGATGAAGAAAATTCAAAAATCTCGTTCAACCGCCTGAACTGACCTTGTTATTCACAAATTTCTGTTTGTCTGCATACTAAGCAATTTCAATTTTTATTAAGAATTATTGTATTTAGCGGACATTGTTGAGTTCAAGAATCATAATTTCATTTTCTTGACCTTATTAACAAAAGTGAAACGGAATTTGAATGAATCACACAACAGCCCACTCCTTTCATAATTTTTTTTATTTTCATCGTTCTAAAAATTTTTATTTTTTTTACTCTTATCTCTGTTTGTTCATGTCTTTATAGACTTTTTCAAATGATCATTCATGTCTTGTCGAGGTATAAATATTGTGTTTCAAACAGTTTCTTCAGTTTTCTTATTCTCATATTCTCTCTTACTCATTATATTTTTCAGTTCAAAGTATGCCCAACTGTCCTGCGTGCTCGAAACCAGTCTATTTTGGTATTATTTCTATTTTTAATTTATACAATACAATTATAACTTTTTAAGCTGAAAGAGTTCAGTCGTTAGGTAAAGACTGGCATAGACCATGCTTACGATGTGCCAATAATCAATGTAATAAGACGTTAAGTGCTGGAAGTCATTCAGAGGTATAATCAACTGATCTATTCATGGCTTTTCCTGATTTTCAATATTGTAGCATGACGGCAAACCTTTTTGTAATCGTTGTTATGGAGCTATGTATGGACCCCACGGATATGGACATGGTGGAACAGAAAGTCATACTTTCTTGAAAGGAACTACCGGAGGAACAGCTGGGGGAGCAATGTAATCAACATTGGAAGCAATAATAATCAAAAGAAAGTATAATAAGAGTTCGATGTTTGACTTGTATAGAACAAACAATCTCATTCCATGTAAATCAATGAATTCTACAGCAATAAAAGTTTTTCCAATTTTTTTTTCCAAATATTCTTCCATTGAATACTTCCCTTCTCACACTTCGATGATATCATTGAATTTTAAGCTGCCAGGAACTTTGAATGCAGATCAGAGATCTTACAATTATTGAATAATTAATATGTAGTGCGTACATCATCAACAGCTTGGAGATGAATTTCGAAGCTTGTCTTCAAGATTCATCCTGTTAACCAAGTATTTTTTCAGCTTCGTCAGAAAACAATTTTGGAAGATTGTTGATGTGAGTGAAGGAGTAGAGCTGCTCAAAAATCAGAATTGATACAACCGTTTAATGTGTAAGCATATCAATGAAATTGAATGGATGTCCACGTCATTCACGTACATCAAGTATGCAAATGTTGTGTTGCAGGTGTGCTATGTGATACTTTTAAGAATGAGAAGAAAAGACTAATATATGAACTTATAATATGATCGTTGTCAAGAAGTATTAGCACAAGCAAAGACAGCGAATGTATAGTTAATCAGCTTAAACAAATTCCCATGGTTTTATTTTCTTTGCATAATAATCTTGAAAATTGACAACAAACAGGAGAAGTATATGCAAGCCAGGCTTCATCAAGCAGATAAAAGCATATATGGCTCATTTCTCATCCAAAGGCTTATTTGGAATACAAGATAATTATGGTTTTCTTTCTCTTTCATTACTGCTCACTTCATGAAGCGACAAAATCATTTGAGGAAGAAAAAAAACGGAAAAAATTAATTTTCTCTTACAGCTTTACATCCCTCTCCCTATGTATTGTATGCGAACAGGCCGGCAGGCATCTCATCGGCATCCCATGTCATGCTTCTCCCATTTACTCCACTTTTTAATATTTTTATCCATTCAAATAGAGAATTATTTCTCATTCTCTTTAGAAATTTTTATTTCTCCGTTTATCTTTCGAGAATTTTCCCAACGAACTTCTCTCACACACCATTTCGAATTCTCTCTCTAAGTTCTCGTGATCAGGTTTACTTTCTTGAATTCCATATGAAGCAGACATGTATTGTAAGCTAGAGCGAATAGATTAAAATGAATAGAATGAAAGATGTGGGATGAGTGGGCAAAAGAGTGAAAGTAAGAGAGTGAGAGAGATAGATGGTGAATGCGAGCAAGTAGTTGAGGCTTGAAACCTTATTTTGGTTTTTTAATAAACGGAATCATCCGCAATCTCCCTCTAGTCTCCGAATCTAGAAGTTGAGTGAACTTAACTGCTCTCCTCGATTTCAAAGCGATGATTTTCGTTTGTCCGAATATCTTCTATCGCTCTCTCTATCTCTCTCTTCCTCCCTCTTCCTCTTTTTCTTCCTCATTTTTGTTTCTAATGCACTAAAGAAAAGCTTCGGAACAAAGGAATTAGTTTAACAGTTCGCTGAGCAAATGCTCGTATGCGAATAACTCCTAATAAACTCGAAAGGTTTTTAACCAAACATTTACCTTTCACCTCCTTTTGCGGGTTTTTCCTGCGCCAGGAAGACGAATCAGCATAATTACATGGAAAACCATTGTTACTCTGCGAACGATCTGTACTTTTTTATACCAAAAAAGGAGGAGACGAATAAATAAATGTCTCATTAATTCGTCTTTTAAACTTCCCTCTGAAAGAAATTTGTTTTTGTTTATCATCCCCTCTCATCCATAAATTGAATATAATCTTTTTTTTTGGGAGTTGTGTGGAAGAGACAAATTAGAATTCTGTTACTTTTCAAGAACCTTTCCTTCTTTTCTTCAGTTCTGTTCACTACTGTCTCACACATGCCATTTCCTCCCTCTCTCTCTCCCCCTCCCCTCCTCCCTCAATGCTCTACTAATGAAATTATGATTGCCAAGAGACGTAAAGTTCATCTGAAGGCTGACATTCGCTTCATCCAGGAATCAAAGTATTTCGTTCTCATAAATCTTCTTCTTCTTCTTCATCCTCTTCATTCCTTTCATACTCATATATCAAGATGATTACAGCTTTTAACACCCAAAACCTTTTATTATAAACGACCATCATTTTTGGCCAAAAAAAGAAGAAGAAGAAGAAGAACATTTCACACGCAAACATTTTTTTTTCTTCTCCACATCATCTCCAAGTCAAATATAAACAGAATTGGCGATTGAAAATTTCAACTGACAAACAAATAATTTGAAAAAATAAAAAAAATAATTTCCAAGAATACAGAACCTTCAGAGAACAGAAAGAGCAGAAACGACAAAAAAATGTTCAATTCTAATACATCTTCCCTCATGAATGTTGTGATGATCTCTGTTTGCCAACCCTAAATATGAATTTTCCTTCTGCTCTCTAATCTTACCATACTCCTAACGAATCATTTCATTTTGTGCTCAAATGAAAATCCTGAAAAATCTGTGATCGGCGGTCATTCATACTCTGTGAGGCTAATTGAGCTTCAATGGCTTCACGTGATAGCATCACAATCTTCTTGAGATTTCTTTATGCGAAACTCTTTAATGTCCTATTATATAAATCAAATAACGGTAGGATTAACTGAAACAATGAAGAAAAAATGTTTTTCCCTTTTTCCCGCCCGATCTATCTTTTGTATTTTTATAAAAGGTCTCTATATCTCTTATACATTTACCATTCTTGAGCAGATGTAAACCAATCAGTTCAGTTTTCTAGATATTTAAATACACATAGAATGTAATACAAAAGTAAAATATTTCTTCGTTTTCACCTCCTTTTCCCGCATTTTATCATTTCCTAATCGCATTTTGCGTACTCAAAATCATAATGAGATGCTTCAGGAAGATATCTCCAAATATGGCAAACAGATAAGGAAGATGACTTTTAGTTTCTAATCCCACCCACTCTATTTGAAAGCTTCACCTTTAATCGACTCAGCCAATCCAGCTCAAATTGTCAATAGAGCAAATGATTAGGATGTACAATTGATTACATCATTGTATGTTCATCTAAAAATATATTTTTGTTCTCCTCATTAACGCCACTTCAATAATCTTGAACAATTCCAAGAATTTAACATTCGAATCCATAACTTCTAAGGAATTCCTTAAATCTCCTTTTTTGGTCACTCAAACAAGTTCAAATATCATATGTGCGTATGTGTGTGCAGATTTATAAAAATTAAGAAACTCATGTAACAGCTTTCGTTGCAATATGAATTATTTCTGGAATTAATTATTTATAACAGAGAAAAGACATGTTACAACGGAAGTTTCAGATTTTGAGCTCATGAAAATTTTTTTTCCTCATCTTCAAACATCTCATTATGAAGCTTTCTGTCATAAGCATTTGACTTCCGTCTTCGGATGGTGCTGGCAAATGGAAAAAGTACATGAAATATCCTCAAACACATCTTTAGATATCACCAAAGCCATTTGTTTTTCGCTCTTCCTTCTTCCACCCCCCCTCTCCCGCCACCTCTCTCCCAATACATTACACACACCTACGTTAAAAAACAATAATTTTCAATCTTTTTCCCGAATTACCATATAAGGTTCATCATTTTTGATTATTTGAAATATATTCAGTTTGCTTTTTCCATAAGCTCCGCCTCCACGAGACATTCCTGACTATTTTCCATTTCAGCTTTCTCATACTACTTCACTTGACTCGCAGTTGATGTCTGTAGGAAGCTTCTGGCATTTTCTCCGTCAAAGCCATCAACTTATCAAATACTATGACATTTACTAAGATCCTGATCCTCCTTTCTACAAAGAGAAATATCCTCAGAGCTTGAGTGATTTTTCCATCCACCAATCCCATTCGTTATTTATCTTTTTACTCCTAATTCTCATAAGATAATAATGAGCAAGATAAGATTGAAAACATACAAAGCGCCAATCAGATTAAGCTGGCTTCTGGCTTATCGGAATTCTTTCTATCCTTTTTTTATATTAAAAAATCCGTATGTATCACTCTAAAACTTTCCATCTACGTGCCCTTTCCAGTTGCTCATTTATGCTCGTCCTCCATTTGTGGTTGTTCTCTTCTCTTTTTCAGCTCTTAATATTCGCATAGTAAATCTCTATTAAACATTTTAGTTGAAGAGAATGAAGGTGCTTTTCGTACTTCTCGTCATCTGCCTATACTGCTCCGTTACAATCGCTCAAATGACTTTTACTGATCAATGGACTAAGAAGAATGTTATTCCACAACAACCTGAAAGGCAATTTTTTTATTGAGAAAATATATAAAACTGATTGATTTGTAGAAAAGAAATGATCTGTTCATCCAAGAGAACTATGGATGCTCATGCGCAACTTGAACGTATCCAGCAAGCTCAAGCTCGTATAAACAGTTATTTGGAATTTTGCTATCAGAATTAACAATGGCACGAAGAATCTTCTCATCTATGAGACTAATTTTACAAACAGCATGTACTTAATGCTTCCCTTGTTAGCTTTTTTTTCCTCTTCCAACGGAAAAAAAGTGAGAGACAGTGAGTGAGAGAGTGAAATTATATAGAGTGAGAGAGAGAGAGATAGAGAGAGAGAGAGAAAGAGAGAGAGATAGAAAGATCGAACTTCTATGGAATAAAAAAGTTTCTGCAACACCCAATGTCATTGTGAGAACAGAAATTCCATTTATTTTTTATTAATATTATACAAAATAATTTTTGTCATTACTTCATCTTCTTCATGTCTTATACCATCTTGTATTCGTAGTCTATCATCTTCATAACAGTAAGGTGATGATGTATTCGGCTCTGTATTTACAGTTTACAAATGAAAAACCATATTTGGATTTTCAATTCATATTCCTGTTGGTCAATAAATAAATGAATTTTCTGTTATTTTTTTCTTCATCACTTGTTCTTCATTCATCTTTTAAAACAAAATATTTCATTCCATCTCATCCAACTTTGCAAACGAAGTCGAAACTCACTTCTTCTTCTTCTTTTTCTTTTTTTTTTCATTCATCTTAATAATAAAGTAATTGTTTACCAGAAAATAAATAAACAGCATCTTCATAAACAGCACTGTTTCGTCTATGCCCTTCCATCTTATCTATAACTACGTCACAGCGGAAAACGGAAAAAGATAGTTTCATGAAAAAAATAAAATAAGAGGAAAAGAAACAAAAAAAAGAGAAATAGAAAAATAAAGAAATCAGAATGATTTCTCGTCATGTTGTTTGTGCTTGATTTGCATATTTCACGTGGAACTCACACGTAAGATAAAAAAGCCGGGCATATTTCATTTGGAGCATTTGGAAATTGACAGAACGGTTGTTTTCTTTACCATTTTTTCTTTCTTCATTCTTTCTCGAATTAATTCTTTCATTTCCAATTAAAAAAAAAAATTTTTTTATTTACAATTAGCTACAAACGGGACAATTAGAAAAGCTGTTTAATGACACCTCAAATGTTTATTTCTTTAACTTCAAATAGTAAAACTAATAAAAAAAAATGAGAAAAGTTAATCCAGTTTGATTTCACTATCCTTTCGTTCAAGTTTAGCAGGTGCTTGAGTTATGGTGGCTTTGTCATTCATTGTCACGTTTCTTGAATTGAAATAATGAAACAAATTTTTGGAATGAACAAAAAAGAAAATTAAAACCGTGGTTTAGATGAAATAGCAGACGGCTTACGTGTCTCACCAGCTTTGAACTCAGTGCCACTAAACAATAACATTGAACCATTTGATTCGATTTTCAATAACATTATTTCTTCCTTCTCTTTTTTTGTCGAATAATAAACTTACTCGGATTTCCATTCGTTACACAAATCAAACTGACAGCAGCAGAATGTTTCTTTAGACGATTGCCAATGACAACCAGTCATCTTAAATTACCAAAGCTTCAAATTGAAATAATAATAATAATTGCTGTTAATATATTTATAATTATTGAGCAAAAGAAAAAAAAAGATGATCTTTGTATTTTATGATTAAGCTTACTGGACATCGCTCTTCCATATTATGCTCATCGGAGAAAGAAGAACATGAACGTTTAATAACATTCTTAGATTTATCAATATGTTGTAGACAATATGTAGATATTCCACCACATTCCTATAATACAATACAATCTAACCATTTATAGTTTGGACAATCAAGGACTTTTTCATTCGTTTTGTCAATACTATCCAATGCTACAGTTCCTTCATAGCATCGAAGAGCTATTACTGAGCTTGAAACGAAAATACATAAAAGAAGTAGCTTCCGTTGAAAATACATCACTGAATAATACAAATTTATATTTTTTAAAAATATACATCTACTATATGTATTTTCAATTGAAAAATTAACATTTTACGAATGAAATTCATGCGTTTAGCAGCATCCGCAGCAAGACAATGATATCTTAACGATATCGTTGTAACAAAATGCTTCAATTGTTGTAATAAAAGTTTAAAATAAATAAATTATTTTGTTTTTTTTATATTTTTGTTCTCATCTTATCAATCAGTTCAAATGATAAAAAAATTTGTTTTACGACATTTTATTTAAAGCAATAAAGCTCATCCCTTACTTCTCCTATCTGAAGCAATCTGATGGTCTAACGAATAATGATGGAGCGAAGAAAAATTACTTGAGCAATTACATTAAACCAGTATTCAAGTAGATAAAAGACTTTTTTTATTTCAACCAAACAAGTTTTTTCAACGAAATTTTGTTAATCAGCAGCTTTTATACGTAGCTTGCGCCTTGCTATCTCATGAAGCTTCTGCTTCACCTTTCATCTTAGACGGTGTGTAGGTGTGTGTGTGTGTGTTATCAACAAGTGAATTCAAGAATTATCGCTGTCACATAAATAAATATGTTTTTTTTTCTCTCTCATGGAATTTAAAAGCAAGATCTGAACGATAAAATCATAATCTTATCCATTCATCTGAATTATGGAAAGCGAAGTGAAACGGAAGAGGTAAAAGTTTCTAAACAGAATGAAGTCTCACTCAAACGTCTTTGATGTTCAGTTACTAGTAAAAGACAAAAATATCCTTTCGCAACATTTCATTTCTTTCATCTGATGCATTCAGGTAAGAATCAACTTCCTCGTGAAGTTTCTTTTCATTTTTAGTTTGTTGCTGTCAAAGGAGCGGTTGTCCATAAACTATTCGAGTCATTGAAACTTTACAGTTCAAACATTGACTGCCAGGGTGTCTCTTGTTTAGTATTCAATTTATCAAAACACTATCACATGCATCGCAAAGAAAACTGTTCGCATAACTTCATTTCGACGCATACTATCTCCTCAACCAATTAATTTGCAAAAGTTTCATTCGCTTTCTATCAAGAATCCCCAGTGATATGATCAATTTTTATCTTAATACATTAATGATAATGAACTTTCGACATGAACCTGATCATAAAATGGGAAATCCTTCAGTTTATTTTGAAAAATATCAAAAAAAGAAAAATGAAAACGAAAATTAGAGATTGAGATAGGGCAATGATTCGTAGATGAGAATACAATACAATTGGAACTTCGCCAAAGTGAGAAAACAGTACAGATTGCCGAGAGAGGAAGAGATGAATTGTTTTGTCAGAAAGAATGACTCATAATTGTCTTGGAAAACAAGAAGTTCATGTAGTTTGTGGTTTACGATTTCATATTGGCGGTAAATGAGCATGTTTGAAGAAAACTATTCGAGTTGTTCTTTATTTATTTACTTCTCGCCATTATTTCGCTTTCTTATTACCTATGCATGCTTTAAATGATCAGCAAGACTGTTGCAATTTTGAACGTTCATCTTTAGGCGACGGTACTCGTTCACCTTTGAGCATCTACATTGGTTGCTTTCTTCTTCTCATCTCTCTCGAGCAGCTAAGTCGGTTAGTTTGTTTAAGAGACCAGTCTGGTCCCCTGTTACCTACAATTGTATCTTGCGGTGACTGATGGAGCTTGTTGTTGCATAGTCTAATCGTCACAAGAGAATTAGGCACTTTTGACTTTCCTCACTTTGTGCTCTTCAAGTCTCAACAACAGTATCGATTTATTCCAATCTCACATCGTGTTTTTTTTGCAACGGAGGCACGCCACCACTATAGAAGCTAGTCCATAGGTTGGTATCTATAAAGCTGCAGCTGTTCCTTTTAAGGCGAAACGGAAGAATGCGTATTTTGAAAAAAAAAATATCGAATCTTATTTGTATTTGGAGTGAGGCCCTTAACAAGTTCATGTGTTTCCTTTTGCAATTTCACTATTTTTTACACATGATTGTTGTTTCAAATTCACTGGTGATAAGTTTTCCATAACAGGGTGTTAAGGCATCAGCAATCAGCAGAATTCGCAACAGAAGAGATATAAATGATACTTAGCACCTTTGGGAACAACATTTTCTCATTAGCGACTTGAGTTTTACAATTGTGCGTGGACTCTGTACCGTTCCCCGTTCTTTGCACTTCTCATGTAACTATCAGCCTATCTTCTCATTCGCGAAAGCAAGAAGACTTCATTAGTGGGCATGTAGTCGATCTCTCAAACTCTTTCTATGTTGGACTTTCGAATCGCTTTTATCTTTTTATTTCTCATTTTGAACAGTGTAGACTTTGACCAGAAGTATTATGGCCAAGAGGTGGCCTGATGCGATATCAGTAGAACCGTATTCTGTTTTGCGCGGCCTTGGTTAGGCGTAGCTTATCATTTTTCTTCAACGTTCTCTACTTATTTCCGACTTTTTCAAATCTGTGAACTCATCTCATGTTTTTTTAGGATTGTTTCAACTTATTTCTTACCGATATGTTAAAGGACACTGCCTCTTGGGTTCAATCACAGGGGAGGTTAGTTGCAAATCATTGCTCGCGGCTTCGGTTACCATTGCTTGAAATCGCAATCTCAATCTAGTTCCTCCGAAAGTAATGAGATAACATCAAAATTATTGGTTCTGGGGTAGATCAAGCACTTGTTTCCCTTATTGTCTGTATGTAAACAGGAATGTTTACTCATTATTCATGTTATTGAATCCGAAATCTCTTTAACAAACTGTTTGAAATGTTTATTTCAAACCGTTTTTGTCGTTGGAGAAATGTCTCTTTCAATACAATCTTTCCTCATTTAGTAGCTCAATTAATTGGGAGGTGTTCAGGGGGGAAGGGAGAATATCTGCAATAATCTCACTTGTATAAAATGTTTTTCAGAGCTGTAGCCGGTTTCGTTGACAACGCAGTTCAAAATCCTAACAGCTTAAGCTACCTAACCGTAGGCGCCACAGCAGTTGCAGCAATGGGTTTAGGATATTATTTGACAAGAGAAACAAATAACAAACTCACACCTCTTGTTGATCCCAACAATCAGAGTGAAGTTAAGCCTGTATGTTCAATTTTTTTTTCTGTTTCATCTTGCTCTTAATTAAAGGATGGTTCAAGAGTTTGCGCCTATTTGAAAGGAAAAGAGCTTGTTCCCTACATGTTTGATGATGCTCGTACTCTCTATCAAGGTGTTCGAAGAGGTGCCCGTCTCTCGAACAATGGACCCATGCTTGGTAGCCGCGTGAAACAAGCCAATGGATCAGAACCTTACGTTTGGATTTCTTACAACGAAGTGAGTTGCCGAGAAAACTCATCTTTTATCTTTGTGTGTTATCTTCATCGTTTGCTTGCAGGTTCTTGACCGTGCCAATAACGTATCAGTTGCTTTCCGCGAGCTTGGGATTCCAGTTGGAAACGATATCAATATCGGAATTTATTCGAAAAATCGCCCTGAGGTTTGGAAGATATTTTTTCAAGTTATCAATGATAGTTGTTTTAGTGGATTATAACTGAGCTTGCTACTTACAACTATTCGAATGTTATTGTTCCCATTTATGAAACACTTGGGTCTGAGGCTTGCGTTTACATCTTGAACCAAGCCGAAATTCCGATCATCGTTTGTGATGCTGCTTCCAAAGCTGCAGGTTAGATAGTTTTATTTCAAGAAAATCTTTTGATTTGTTTGTTTCAGGATTATTGAAGCAGAAGCCTAACTGCCCATTCCTGAAAGTATTGGTAATCATGCAGACACCAAGTGAAGAAATGCTCAATGAAGCTTCTTCTCTTGGAGTTAAACTACTCACTTTCGACCAACTTGAAAAGTTGGGTAAGGATTCTTCCTCCCATTCTGCCCATATTGAACCAAAGGTACACTTTTGAGAGTTTCTCGTTTTAAACTTGTTTTCAGCCCGAAGATTTGGCTACTATCTGCTACACTTCTGGAACTACGGGAACTCCAAAAGGAGTCATGCTCACTCACGCTAATGTAATAGCCGATGGAGTGTGTATGGATTTTTTCAAGCACTCGGGCATTCAACCTTCTGATTCGATGATCAGTTTTCTTCCTCTGGCACATATGTTGGAAAGAGTAATTGAAAGTGTTTGCTTTATGGTTGGAGCGAAAGTAGGATTCTATAGGTTTGTACAAAATAATAAATCATAGTTGTAAGTACAACTTGCAGAGGAGATATTCGTCTTCTAGTAGACGATATCAAAGAACTGAAACCTACTGTTGTTCCTGTTGTTCCTCGTGTTTTGAACAGAATGTATGACAAGGTGAGAAGAACTAAACTAAAAAGTATAAATTTCTCTATTAGGTTATGTCTGAAGTCAACAAATCGAGAGTCAAGAAAGCTTTGTTCGAGTTGGCATTACTGTACAAATCTCGAGAGATGAGCAAGTAAGATAATATTTTTAAGCTTTTCCCCATTTCATTTTTTTTTCAGATTTATCGTACGTAATGATGGGTTCGTCGATGCTCTTTTCAAAAACATCAGAGAAGGCCTTGGAGGAAGAGTGAAGCTGATGATCACCGGATCGGCTCCTCTCGCTGATAATGTCTTATCTCTCATTCGCGCCGCCATGGGATGCATCGTTGTCGAAGGTTATGGTCAAACCGAATGTGTTGCAGCTTGTACCGTAAGTTGTCTTTAGCATTATCGCTTAAACAAACGTTTCACAGGTTTCCATGGAGGGAGACTCTAAGGCAGGACACGTTGGTATGGTGATTCCTTCAGCCAATATCAAGTTGGTAGATGTACCTGAGCTTGGTTATTTCGCTAAAGACAACGCTGGAGAAGTATTTTTTTTCCTTAGATGAGATAATAACCCATTTTTGTTCAGGTTTGTGTCAAAGGTCCAATTGTTTTCCGCGGATATTACAAAAATCCTGAGCAAACTGCCGAAGTCCTCGACGAGGATGGATGGTTGCATACCGGAGATATTGGACGATGGACAAAAGAAGGAACTTTGAAAATTGTAGACAGAAAGAAGCACATTTTCAAGTTGTCTCAGGTTTGTGTGTAAATACAATACGTTAGTTAATCCGAACTTCCAGGGAGAGTACGTTGCTCCAGAGAAAATTGAGAACATCTACAGTCGCTCTAAGTTCATCGCTCAATCATTCGTTTATGGGGAGTCCTTGAAAACATGCCTGATTGCCGTTGTAGTTCCTGACGAAGAAGTAATCATAATGTTCATGATATTCAATTTCTATTTCTTTAAAGGTACTTGTTGCTCATTGTGAGAAACTTCATGGCCAAAAAGAAACATTCGAAGAACTCTGCAAGCGTGAGGACGTTAAGAAGATGATTCTTGACGATTTAATAGATATCGGAAAGAAAGCTGGTTTGTTCTCGTTTGAACAGGTGTGTGTCGTTCTTCTCTATTTTGTAAGCGAATCCTTTTCAGGTAAAAGATATTCACGTTTCCCACGAATTGTTCAGTATTGAAAATGATCTTTTAACTCCTACTCTGAAATCTAAGAGACCAAAGTTAAAACAACACTTCGCAGAAGAATTAGCAGCCATGTATGCTCATCAAAACTAAAACATCTCTTATCACTACGTACTTCGGGTACCCATTCATTCTACGTAGGTGCTCTCAGGCAAAAGCATTTAACCAAACTCCCGTGTATTCTAATCTTTCACGTTCAGTAGTTCCTAATAACTAATATAGAAAAACTTGTTTAGGCAGAGTTTTATCATTTTTCTGTTTCATATGCTGTGATCAATTTAATCTTGCTCTTCTCATGCAGTTTTACCGATTCCATTAATAATCTACAATTGTTCTTCGATAGAACAATAAATTTTTCTTTTTATGTTTTTGTGCTTATAGTTATAACGACGGAAAGATTTCTAAAAACGGAATTGCGTCATCAGTTTTGTTTTCTTTTTTTTTGCGATGATAAGTGTGTTTTGACCAACATTCCCGTACGTTTTATAAAATTTTATAATTGTTCAGGAAAAACAAACTCTTAAAAACAATTGATGGATTTATGAAACGGTCATGATGGGAATAGTTTTGATTAATATAATATAATGAACTGTTTTTCATTGAGTAAGATACAAAGTTATACCATATTAACGTGAATTTAACATCCTCGAAGAATAAAGAAAGAATGATTGCGGAGGAGAACAGGGAAATCTTCGGATTCTTATAGGAAATTAAAGTTATGACTAGAGTATGTCATATAAGAAAGCATTTGTTTTTAGCGATAAGATTAGTAAAAAAACAACAGTTTTCAAAAAAATCATGATGTAGTATCACGGAAAACTAAAAAAGTTGATAACTTCATACTCCTCATACTTCTAGTATTATATTTATCAGTGGAAAATTTGAAATCGCTTCATCAAAAGAGCGCCGTTGTAATTAGGATAAATATTCATGAAGCGTTCATTTATTCATTCATGCTTCACAATCAGCAGGGAACGGTTGCATTCTTTATTATATTTCAAATTCACCGTACCGCTCCAAACAACCGTTGATGTTATTTTTTTCCAAGATTATAGCAAAACAAGACATATTGAAACATTGTGCACAGTTGTGACAGAAACTTCTAAATAAGGAATACGTTCTTCTCTTCTCCTCAAATAAGTCATAAAAGGCATATACTCATGACTTTTCATTGGGAAAAATACGTAGAAAGACGTGTACGCGCTAGTTTTGATATCCGTACAGTTTCTTTTTTTCTTTTGCGGTTATGAACTATAATTTATTTTGAATATAGTTATTATACATTCAAACATTGTTTTCATACTCTCAAGACACGAATTGATTATTCAATGAAGTGTTATTTCATAGCCCTAATTCCACGAACACTCCAACGTTGTATATCTTTGCTTCAGGAAATGTCGGAAGTCAATGTTGATAACCCATACGATGATATCCCACCTGATCCACATGCTGCTGAGTCAGAGCTAACTGAAGAGGTATCAATCACATATACATTTCTGTAAAACTAATCATGATTTCGTAGGATCTATACCGCATGAAAAATTTGGACAGAGGAGCAGCTTCGACTGGTGAGTGTTCTATCTTATGCTTGGTGTGCCAAAAGGTGTTGTAGCAGTGGGGTTACTATGGAAACTATCTTTATTTCTCTTTCACTTCTTATAACTGGAAGTAATTGCTTGTTATTCTATTGATTAATGTTCGGATATAACCCTACTCGCACGACTTTAGTTGTTCGTCCATAGTACTCTTTAGACAATGCAGAACAATCTATCATATCAATCGCTGATTCCGCTAGCAATTTCGAGGACCGTCTTGGAGAAGAGTTCGATGATGTTGATAACATTGATGACGAAGAGCAACAGTTAGGTGAAGATGAAAAAATCGTTAGTTGCCTAGTTCTATTCATATTTTTCTGACTTTACATCGTTGTAGGAATCAGTGGTGTCCGGAAACTATCTCTTTGGAAAGAATCGTCGGAATAGCCATTTGCTTAATAAAGAAACAGGTTAAACTTCCTTCATACTTGAACAAATTTTTAATCTATTTTAGTTACCATTCTTCATTACCCGGATAATGTTTTATATCCTCAATGCCCACCAGATGAAAACCCTGAGGAATGGGAAAAGCTTTTCCACGAAACTACTCTTTATCTTATTGGAACTGCTCATTTCAGGTAAAGTGATAGAATGAATACTCCAATCATTTTGTTTCTGTTTATAGCAAAGAGTCCCAAGATGATGTGATGAGAACAATTGGACGGACACAACCTGATGTCGTTATGGTGGAGTTATGCCCAGGAAGAGTATCTATTCTTTCAATGGATGAAGCTACACTTCTCAGGGAAGCAAAAGAGTTGAACATGGAAAAGATAATGACCACCATTAAACAAGTTGATTTTCAAAAAAAATTCTGTTATGTTAGTTATATATTTAGAGCGGGGCAGTGCAAGGTGTTTTACATGTACTCCTGCTTTCTATGTCTGCGCATATCACACGTCAGTTATCCATGGCTCCGGGTGGGGAGTTCAGAGCTGCTCATCGAGCTGTACAGAACATTAAAGTTTAAAACAGGATAATATTCCCGAGCTAATCAGTCTGTCGTTCAGCTATGCCGATTGATTCTGGGTGATCGTCCCATACAAATCACTCTACAGAGAGCTTTGGGATCTTTGACATTCTGGCAGAGACTCAAGTTTTTCTGGCATGTTTTAATGTCTCACAGAACAGAAATTACTCCTGAAGAAGTTTGTTTCTTCAGCTCTTTTCCTTAAAACCTTCTGAATCAGGTTGAGAATTGTAAAAAGCGCGATTTGCTTGAGGAACTTCTAGCTGAAATGGCTGGTGATTTTCCCAGTTTATCGAAGGTTAAACTTTTTGCTCTTCGAACTCTGATTTCAGCTTTAAGATTTTTGTCGAGGAAAGAGATGATTTCATGAAGCTTGTTTTGCACAAGCTAATGATGAGTCACACTGTTGAAAAACGTGCTGCTTGGAGAAAACTTCAAAATGTTCCATGGGAACCTGTCAATGTACGAAATTAATATGTGTATTTTTTTGAAATTCCATTTTCTGCAGATTGTAGCCGTAGTGGGTATTGGCCATACTCTAGGTATCACGACTCGTTGGGATACTCTGGTTGATGGAGAACCACTGATGACTATCCCTCCTCCTTCTGTAACTGGAAAAGTATGCGTTTATTATGTAGGGCTTGATTCAAGTTTGTTTTATAGGTAGTCAAATTCACAGTCAAGTACGCATTTTACGGAGCAGTAGGTTACCTATTGTTCCGAGGTGTCACCAGGGCAATCAGAAGATTCAATTAAAGTTTTAATGCGATTCATTTTTTGTTCAATGATAATGGAATCTTATTGACGCTGTGATTTTGAAAGTTTTACTTGATTATTTTAGCATAATCTGCTTCTGTTTTTTGAACTTCAGATCATGTCTAAGTATTCTATTTCATAGCCTATAGATTTAAAGAAAGTTAATGTAATACTCTTGTTTTTCCACAATATGGTTTATACCATTAACATTTACATACTTCTTTGATACTTTATCTGATTCATGTATAACGATATTTCTCAGATCATGACGATGCAAGACATTTGGGATATTGACTGCCATACTATGTTCAATGTAAGATTTCTGTGGCCAATTAGTTTGATACCTTCCCCTTCAGAGTTTTAAAAACTTTTTCTTGTTCCACAAAAGTGATGATGGACCTTTCGGAGGATTAGTTTTTGGTAGACCTTCTACCAAGCAGATAGTTCAGGTTTGCTACTTGCGTGCATTCTTTGTTTGTAAGATACTTTAAGGTAATTTTTGTCAATTCTGATTCCATGAATGCTGCCACGATCGAGTTTATCACCAGCTCGTTGTCTGCAGGTTGTAATATTGGTTGGCCCAGCAACTAACTTATATTCAGATCTTGAACATGTGGGAAATTTAGTTGTAGAGGGTCATAATTTACCAATGATTGGTGATGGATTTGTCCTTAACACAACCCAAGAAGCCTTGGAACGAAACAGCGTCAGCGAGTTTTTGGATAGAAATGGAATGTTGAATTCCACTCGTTTCAATAATGATGGTTTATCAGTATGGGCCAAGGTAAACTCCAATCAAAGACTCAGTATGCTGAATCTTTCAACAGATTGGATTTGAATGCAATATAAGGAAGAAGAAGGAAAGTGATGATTTGAAAATCAATGCTGAGCGTTTCATAAGCGATTTAGATAGACTCGTCTTCATCAACCAGGTCAGTTGGTCTAAGTGTTCTCTGTATATTTTTTAAGTACAGTCGAAGGGAATTATTTTACGGAATGTCCCTGAGAAAGATATTGTCCGGAATGTAGTTAGGGATATAGCTAAAGGATCTTCTCAGTACAAGGTTTATATTTGAATCCACTTGTGTTAAATTAACTCTCTAGGATTCTCTCGGGTTTACGACTTTGCATAATTTAACAAGAAATACCAGCAATGATAAGGAAGACCAGAAAATGGTCCCAATAGTTCGTATCACTAGAGGTTGGTAGAAATAAATAAAAGACTGTATAAACAGTTGTTCAGATGGAACTGAATTCGAAAAGCTGTCCACCCTATTCACGGTGGTTGTACCTGCTTTCAGTGAAGATGACAGCAACACTTTGTATAAACGATTCCAGGTTGTTCTGTTTCCGTTTTTGTTACATTACTCTTGTAGGAAGGAGTACGGAGGCGCATTCAAAATTTAGTTTATACTTTGATAAACGGTTTCAAGAAACAAGTGAGTATTCAAATTGTTACAGTGTTCTACAGAACTTTAAGAAAGCTGACCAAGCTACATTATCAACTGTTTTCTATCCTCCTGGTTGGACAACTCTACTCCATCTCCAAATGCCACAATGGACAGATGAAGAACAAAGTACGCTTTTAGAGTATATATTAGATTTGAAACGAGAAAAAGCGAGAGAGAAAGAGAGAGAGAGAGAGCGAGAGAAACAACCGTTCTGTTCGGTAGAATAAGCAAATGTGAGTGAAATGCGAATTAGGTTTCACGTGAGAGTGACGTAATGTTTAACATAATATGTTTTTTTTCGTGTTCCAATTATTATTCTTAGGGACTTATCGCATAAAACTGCACAAGCTATTCAATCTACCAACGGCAGTACCTTGTCTTAGGTTAGCTCAACAAATACCTTTCGGAGGAGCTGCTTCTACAAAGTTACTTCGCTCACCTCACTTGTCAATTGTCAATTGTAAGATTTTCCCGTACTTCTTGAGTAATTTATAATGTTTAGATAAACCTTATGGTAAGGTTTCCGTACTTAGTGGGCCCTATAACTACCATCATTATATGCAGGACAATTTCGATGACTCAGGTAAATACTGCTAGGAAAATTTAACCTTTCTGTTAGGCTGGGGATGTGCTTACCGAAGCTTGCAAACAATTTGGAGCTGGTTTGCCCTGAACGGATATACTGATAAGCCTGTACCTAATCATCGTGAAATTCAACAGGTTATTTGTAATTTTTCAATGCTATGTTATTGCAAATTTAAGTGCTTGGTTAACATTGGTGATAAGCAGGAAAAGTTTGTAGGAAGCAAACAATGGATTGGAAGCACAGAGATAGGGTTTGTTTTAGACACACTGTTAGGTAATTTCTGGAAAAAACAGTACTGTTGTCTTACTATATGTCATCCTAACCCAGGTGTTGAGTCGAAATTCATTATTACCAACTCTGGAGCTGAAGTTGCTGAAAGAGCCAGAGAGTTATCGTTCCACTTTGATACTGCTGGCACGCCTGTCATGATTGGTACAACTACAGCTAAATATCTATTCAACTCTTTATTCAGGAGGAGGACAACTAGCTCATACAATTTTGGGAGTTGACTTTGACGAAAACACTGGAGATTGCCGTTTTCTAGTACTGGACCCTCACTTCACCGGTGAAGAAGATCTTCGCAAAATCATAAACAAGTATTGTGCTTGGATGCCGGCCACGTTCTGGAAAGCAGACTACTTCTATAATATGGTCTTGCCACAACCTCCCTCAAATGCTATCTAGAAAATTTCTTAATGTTATGTAAAATGCATTTTGGTTTACTCGGGATTCGAATATCCAACTTAATTTATTTTTTTAAATTTGTTTGTAATGTGCATGAAGTTTGAAAGCTGGTGTGATATGTTTTGGTTTAACCGAAGTTATAAATATTTTATTGATTATTTCTAATTCCGTTAAGTTTTGCAGAAAAAGATGGCAAATGATGCATAATGTAAACAAATATAGTCAGGTGTTAGTGTTGATGTTCTCAAATTTGGTCCTTTTGGATGTGTAATGTACTAGTATTTTTAGGATGGAATTTCGAAAAAAAGAAGTACACATACCTGAAAGCCATTATATGGTTCATGTACTATTAGGTGATAAGAGCTTAGTTAGTCGACTGTTGTGACCCACTATATAATAGCTTCAAACTTTACTGTCACATTACTCTCAAGTTGCAAACATGTTACGCTTAATTATATTCTCATTATTTTTCTACACTTGCTGTGCTAACATCTTTCGAATTCCAATCACAAGAAGAGAGAGTTTTCGTCATCGAAGAATGAGAGATGGTACTTTTAAAAAGAATGCGAAATGGAGAGCTCTGTCAGCGAGCGGGTAACTATTCCAATTGCTAAATGTATATCTCATGAATATTTAGGCCAACAGCACAAATTGTTGAGGATCACGATGATTATAGTTATATGGGAAATATCACAATAGGCAACCCACCACAGTCTTTCGCAGTGGTGCTTGACACAGGTAGAAATGTATGACGTAACTGTTTCTGAGAGAATTTATTTTAGGAAGTTCAAACTTATGGATTCCTGATAAATCAGCATGCTTTGGGGAATATAGAGATCACACTGGGGACTCAGTCAGGTTGGACACTTAATACAGTTATCTGAACATTCATCAATCATTTAAGATGTAAGTTTCCTACATTCTCTGCGAACGATTCGAAAACGTATGTGGAAGATGGACGACATTTCAAAATTAGTTATGGAACTGGATCAGCGGCTGGAACATTCGGTGTAGATACCCTATGTGTGAGTGAAAAGAACTCGTGTAGAACATATTTTTTCGTTTAAGTTTGAAGGAACTGATTTGTGTATACAAAATCAGACGTTTGGTCGAGCTACATTCATTCACCCTTATCTTCTCGATGTGGGGGTTGAAGGGATTCTTGGGCTAGCTTTTCAAGATTTAGCTGTTCTTGAAATCAAGCCACCTTTCCAGAACGCAGTGGAGAAGGTAAGAACAGAAAAACCAGAGAGAACTCACACTTTTCACTTCAAGAAGTTAGTAGACAAACCATTGTTCACTGTGTATTTGGAACATCATGAATCACTTGAAAGTCATGGAGGAGTTTTCACATATGGAGCTATCGATACAGAAAATTGTGATAAAAATATTCATTGGGAGCCACTAACACAATCCAAATACTGGCAAGTGGCTTTGAAAAGGTGATACTTACATCCCTAACAATCATATCAACCTACTCGTTTCAGAGCAAGAATAGGAAATGTAGAGCTTAAGCCAATGGATAAACCAATCTGGCAAGCAATGTCTGATACAGGTACTTCTTTTATAGGACTCCCAGATTACACCTTAGAAATGGTCGCAAAGGTACTTTCTGATTCGAGTTCCTTATCAAACATACTGTATTGTTATAGGAAGTTAATGCCACCTACGATGAAGAATATGATGCTTTTTTGGTAGATTGTGCCAAAGCCAGTGAGATTCCTCCATTAGAAATAGAAATTGGAGAAAATATATATAAAATAGAGAATTACAATCTCATTAAAAAAGTGAGTGTTCCATGACTGTTCAGATATTTGTATTGTTTAGGTGAGTGATAAGATTTGCGAGCTTTCTGTCTTCTCTCTAAGCCCGTTTACATATGGGAATGACTGGATTTTGGGCGATCCATTCATTCGACAGTATTGTAACATCCATGATGTTGCGAATAGGCGGCTAGGATTTGCAGCTTCTAAGCAGAAACCGACGACTACATAACGTCATACTATTCCAAACTTCTTGTACAGTTTTATTTATTCATACTATATATAAAGAATGAACTTTCACTTTATATCTAACGGTTGCAAACCAGAATACACATGAACGAATCGCGAGTAGTACATTTTTCGGAACGCGCTATTCTAGATGTACTTGTTCTTTAAAGCGCAGCAGGGTTGTAATTTCAAAATGGAAGGAAAAAGCTCAACAGCTCAGTAACTGACTTATCTTGAAGCTATACAATGCCATCAGACAAGTTTCTGGGGCGTATTTATGCTTAATGAGAAACAGACAGAAGTATTCATAAAAACTTGACGGCCACATCCGTCAAGTAAGGAGTTGAAAACTTCACTGCGTGATAAGAAAACAAATACTTGTCCTCTGATAAATAAAATCATTGTTCTTCATTGTTAAGATAACGCACAAAACGGATCATAACAGTGTACCTGGAATACGTTTGATCGAGTTTTGAAAAATTTGAAAAAAAACAAAACCACTCTCCGTATGCTCTGATGAGTTTGGAACCGAGTTCCGCGATTTTCAGTCGACTTTCATTTTTATAAGTCAGCTAGTCGTTTCAAATTTAGCGCGTTAATGATTAGTTGTTTTTTATATGTGTGATGTCATCAGTCGACTACATTCGACTTTCTATCGAATAACAACTTAGTCGTCGTGCACCTTCCACTCTTCATAAAAAATACGTAAAGTAACCGAAACGTGCACAATTAAATGAATGACTGAAAATCCAAACAAGGTATGACCTCAGATTATGAGGCATCTTTCAATTCAATCACTTTGTGGTTCTCGAATGTTATAGTATTTATTCTTCAGAAATGGGGTTCAACGAAGACTTTAATAGTCAGAAAGTTGGTTTCTACCAGCACAGTGGTATGAATTCAGAAGTACAACTATTCCGGGAAAATGTGGTCAACGAAATTGATGACATAGAATCCATGTTCAAAAAAAATTAAAAATAATACAAGAATAATTCCGCTTTTAGGAAGAAATGGATGTATACAGGACAACAATCACTTATGTAAAATAGACTTCTGACCCATAGACTTGTGGAAACGGAAAAAAATGAACTACCACAGCTCTATCACATAGCAACAATCCTTCTTGTAATCCCCGCTACATCTGTAGACCCCGAAGGCTTTATAGGTAGTGAGAAATTTCACAACTTATGATATATTTTACTATAATAGCGGTGCTGGTATTTTGCACTCTAATGAAGGGAGAAACCGAATTTCAGAAGAGCGTTGGAGAAATCTTCTTATTATTAATCCATCTTCAAAAAAGCGTGAATATTCGAAAGCTTATAATATACAAATTAGGAATAGAAGATACCATCGATTCAGAAGGCGAACAAGTAATAGAGTAGTATTGTTTGGATAAAGTCCTGTAGGTTCTCAAGGAGATTTTTTCATACGCATATGAGTTTAATCATAAATGATCGACTGAACGATAAAGAAAAACAACCTAGTTGGTTCTTTTAGCGCTCCACGGCTAAAAAGTTTTTTGAAAAAAAGTCGAAAAAATAGTTGTTTCAACTTAAGTTGAAACCAACTATTTTTTAGAACATCGAAATGGTTGGTAGTCTACTAAAATTGAATAACGATTTTTCCGATAACTTTAACATGGATGGAGTAAAACTAGGATCAGTAAGTCGTTTCTCTTGAATAAGGTTCTTGTTTTCATGTTCTGATAACAGAGCATTCTTTCACCGTCAAAATCTGACTCACACGAATCAATCCCGATGAACTCATCAGAAGAGGAAAGCATTACATTATTCAAGAAAGATAGTTCACTGGATGAGGAGAGTATCATAATATCCAGGCAAAAGGATTCATCGGTATGTAAGGAACTTCAGCTGGATATTCTAACTCCTCCGCCATCTCGACAATCCGGTTCAGTACGTTTTTATTCAATAAATTTGTCAATCTCTATGTTTAAGTATGATCTGAGAGTAAGGCGCAAACGTATAATTTATACTCCTTCACCAATAAAATCGTCGAAAGTGAAAAAGTACAAGAAGAAGCAGACGAAGACATCTGTAAAAAAATTTGAAATACCTCCTGTAAGTTCTTTGTTGATCATTTTATGGTTTATTTCGAAATTCAGAAGACATTTAAGCGGATAGTTCTCGACATCATGAAGGAACAATCTGTAACTAATCCAAGAATTGAGGATGATGCTATTTCAGCTCTTCAAGAGGTTGAGGTGGTTAATCCCGGATCAATTTTTTGTTTCCAGGCTTCAGAAACATTCCTGACAGAGCACTTTGTTACTTGGGGTAGGATGATGGCCTTGTCAAAAAAACAAACATTATCACCGAATATCCTAATGCTTTATAATTGTGCCAAAGTCGTTTTTTAAACTTTGGTCAGCATTTGCTCCATCGGAGCTGCTACTCCTTGCATCTAGTCATCATCATTTTTGTGATACTGATAATAGTCATATTTGAGTGTTCAGAATCTCAATTGAATGGATGTAAAATAATAGTCATGTAAATTTTTGAATGAAGCGTTTTATTTTTTTTTGAATCATTTTCATCATATTATCGCAAAACGTCGTTTTTGTTTACGTGATTGTTCAATTAGCTACTTATTAATAACTGTGTAATCTCGAGAATTGAAAAGTCTTTAGATGATTAATTATTTCATTGTGCTACTGATTCTTCACATATTTCAGGATGATTCAATAATCTAGTGAGTAATATTGGGAGCTTCGTGTCTTCTCTACTGTATCAGCTGACCGCTAACTGAAGCGGAAAGTAGCGAATGAAACTGCACAACCGGTGACAATAGAAATTTTGATTGGAATTATCTTAAGGTTATCGCGTGTTATGAGCCATCATTAAATTTTCTATTAGAAGGGAATATGAAGTGAGGTCATCAAGTGACGACTGGCAATAGCAAAATACCTATCATGAATGTCTCCGTATGTCATGAGCACTGTCTTCCACAATCTAGCTGTATGTAAAGGAGAAACTGGTAACAATTTCTATATTTTTTCTCAGCTGTACTACTCCTCTTACTTCATTCTTTTACAGTGATGTCTTTGTTTAGTCCGATATCGGTCAGAACGCTATTTGTTTTCCCTTCTCTTTTAGCTCCGTTTCTCATCATCCCTCACCTTTCTTCGCTGCGAGCCTATAACTCTATCGTTACCTTACCATTTTTGTCTTTTTCTCTATCTTCTTCAAGCATATGATAGAGCTCAACTCTCTATATGTTGGATAGTAGATTTGAAGAAAGATGAGAGTACAACCACCCCATGAAGCTGAGAGAGAAGACCGCTCGTCGGTACTAAATGTAGATATATTAAGTGCTGGTGAAAAGCTTAGTGTTGTCATTATTTGTAAAAAATTGTTTTCCTGCTATGATTGTACTAATTGTTTGCGATTATTATGTGAGGTTCACTTACCTCGCTTGATGAGAACTGATGACCTTGATTAACTCACTATTACGAATTTTTGATATCTTCTTCAATGTTCCTCTTTTGGTACAAACTTTTTTTTCTCCATTTTGCTCCTCTCTCTCTGTAGTATTATTCAGTGGAAACGCTTTTCTTATACATTTGTTGAAGTTTGCTCGCTTTTTGAACTTTTCAGTCTGCTTGATCTCTTCCAGGGTTTCTGTCCATATGATATTATTTCTTCCAAACCTTGTGTTCTGAGAACGTTTGAAAACGTTGTCGGGTTTTCAAAAAAAAAACTAAATCAGTAGTACGAAGAGGAATTTGAGAGTTGATAGTAGATATTAGATTGTAGAATAGATATAATCATACAAGTATGATAAACAAGAAATAATTTGACTGTATTTGCGATAACCATGGATATTCTCTAGCAATATCTTCTTTTGATTATTCTGATAAGGTCAACTATATCACTCAAACCAACTATTCACTCATTTCATCTGCCTTGACCCGGTACTGTACGACTTCCCAGTTTCTGACGTTCAACTTTTTTTATGATTATTTACGAACTGTCATGCTATATTCTGATATATATATTCTCGTGACAGTTTTAATCATTTAGAGTGGATTTTAAAAAGTGAATTATAAAATTACTTTCTTTCAAGAAGCCGGGTTTTTGGCATAATGTCAATAAATATTCTTCACTGGTCAACGGGTCAAACAGTTAGGTGTTTGTTTGCTTTCCAATAATTTGCTCTCTTTTGCTCCATCTCGATCAATCTAGTAGCCATTTTCCTTGTAAAAAGAATCGTCTGTCTCTATTTTTTATTTATTCTGTTTTTTTTGAACGTAAATACCTTTCTCGTGTCTTTCGATTAGCCTACAGCACCGAAACTCCCCCAGCCTCAGGTCATACTCTCCGAGTGGAATGCATTTTCAGAAAATACTAAGAGTTATATACTTCTTACCTTTTTTTCCTGTTTTACAAACTGAGAATTAATTGATGTAGAGACTTTATAAGTTTACTTTCACAATTGGCTCTCTATTTATTTGCCTCAACGACATTGAGCGTCATCCTCCTCTATCCATCTTTTCCTCATACCAAACAGAGAGTAAGAAAGCTTCTCCTCTCTTTCATTTTTTCTTTGTTAAATTTTCAAATTTTTGATCCCTCTATCTTTTTTCTTTTTATTTGCCTCTTCTTCCCTCGTTCTCTTTTACATCGAATAACTGTTTTCGCCTTTATTGAACTGTTTGCATGTTTTATCTGAAGTTATAATCGCATGTTCTCGAAAATTAAGTAGAACATGGCACATTTAATTTTGCATAGTTTATAACTTAACGATACTTCTACGTATATATTGAAAGATAATCATATTCTTCATACACATAGCTCCAACTATGTATCTCATAACAAACGCAATCGACTTTTAACCTTCCTAATCTCACTGTCTCCAAATCTTCATGAAGCATTACTAAACCATCTTACATACTCAGTGCTTTATCGAACTCACCATCAACAATATATCTGTTCGCTCTACTTGTTCATTTTGTTATCCAACTTATCGCTGTATTCTTTTTTCTTTTTTTAAGCAGAATTGTTGTTCTACTATTAACATAACTCTTTACAGATTAACAGAACGGCATTCAAAATGCCTTGGAGAGGAGGGCTGTTGCTCCTCTCCTTAATATTTCAAGTAATACATACGTTCTATGTTTCTTAATTTATGATCTTTTCTTAAGAATGTTCTGAGTGAAGAGTTCCATGTTGGCAACGGATCTTCAGCTTTATTAAGTGATGTGGAATTGAAATGTCCCGAAGGATGGCAATTAATTAATCTGAAATGTTTCATGATCTATCAAATTGAGAAAAGTTGGCCTCAAGCTTTATCCACTTGTTCTCGGTATTATCTTTGAAATTTATCTTGTTAAACTTGTTATTTGAGATATGGAGCTCATTTGGCTCGAATCGAGTCTGGACCTGAGAATGACTTTGTTGCAAACATGGTGTCTAAGCCCGGCAGACCAGGAATTCATCCAGAGTACTGGATCGGGTTAACCGCTGATGTAGATCCAGCTTCCACAGATCCTACTTATCTCTGGTCCGACGGAGTTCCTACCAGCAGATATGTAGGATTTTGGGAGGCCAGTCAACCTGATCATCTCAAAGGAACCTGCGCTGTGGTAAGTTATTTTGGTTTCGCTTTTAAATTTGAACATTATAACGTCATTAGCATCCTGTACGTGAGCAACGCTCACGTAGATCAAATACGCTAATTTGCATTAGCATTGCTTTCAACCCAACTACAATAGTGAACTATTTATCGATTTTACGGTCAAACGTTTTTAGGTGTCATTGGATAAGAACAATTTGAAATGGAGATTAGATCAATGCAATCTGTTAAGAAGTTTCATATGCGAAATTCCGGCTTGTATCAAAGGTTTCTTTCCACAACTTTTCTTTTTTTAAGTCAAAATATCTTAAGGAACTTTCTTCTGTGCAACAGGACAATGCATTCCTGAATCAGAACATTGTAATGGAGTTAACAACTGTGGTGATTACAGTGATGAACTTAACTGCCCTTGTATGTTAAATCTATACTGATGAGTTAAAAATTTATTGATTTAGCTTCTCACTCCGATTTGGCTTGTCTTCAATACACCAAAGGAGAATCTGGAAAGTTTAGTTCACCTGGATATCCTTCATCTTATAAGGGCAACTCAAACTGTCGTTGGATGATCGAGGGTCCCATCAATAGCAGAATACAAGTATGTGTTTATGTTTTGAAAATCATACGATTCTTCGTTCTAGTTAACATTTGACTATTTTGAAACGGAAGAAAAAGTGGATATTGTAACAGTTCTTGATGGAGGTCCACAAACTAACTCTACGACAGGTATGAAATGTGTCGAATTAATCAGTCGAATATTGAATTTTAAGTTCTGGGAATTTTCTCTGGTTCTCATGAATCCGTAACAGTTACATCGGCTACAAATATGATTATTGTCCAATTTCGAAGTGACAATACAATCAACTCGAGAGGATTTCAAGCAACTTGGAAAACAGGTATCTATTACTCTTCACAAATATGTAAATGACGATAATGTGAGTGGGTAGTGTTAAGCTTTGTTGTTTAATCTGTCATTAGATGTTTAATCTTCATCGATTTGTGTTAGAATTGTGATGATTTTATCCTTATTTACGGAACTGATTTGATGTTCTTCAAAGAGGATCGTATAGAGAGCGTAGTTAGAGAGAAATAAGCAGATATTACAAGTGAGCCGGAAGTATTTGTTTTATAAACTCACTTCATAGACATTCGTAACCTACTTCCCCATTACAATTTATTGTTTGGTAATGATTTTATCAACATAATTACGCAGCTGAAGTATAATGTGACTGAAGGTTGAAACGCCTGAAGCAGTGTTGAAAACTTTGACGAATTAGTTCAAGTTCTTTCATTGTGTTTGTTTTAAGCTCGAAGATGTGTTCAAAGAAGTGAAAATAACATCACAAGAAAGGAAATGAGCGTAATTTCGTTAAAGAGAATTATAGAAAGCCGACTGTGTGATTTGTAGCCCTTCTCAATTAGATCCACTTGAAAGTTCTAAAGTGACAAATATGCTTTGAAAGGCCGAAGGCAATGTATTGAGTATTTGTCTATTTATGTATGTCTGTGTAGGGATGAGATAAAAGAGAAAAGTATCTTGTTACTTTATGAAAATTCAATTTCGGCTTTTCAGTTTCCTTCCAGTGTGGAGGAAGTTTGATAGCACAGTCATATGGACAGACGTTAACCTCTCCGGGGTATCCACAATCATATGCTAATGCAGCAGAATGCGTATGGACAATCCAATCATTGAGTCCAGGAAGTTTGATTACTCTGAGTGTAAGCATTTATGCTTTGAAATGGATAGATCTTTCTTACTTCAGATAGAAGACATCAATTTCTCCGATACCGATAGACTCATTATCTATGACGGAAATAACCCATCTTCACCCGTTTTATCTACGTGAGAACGTTGATGTTATAATTTCTTCATAATGATTTAATTAAAGGGTATCCGGAAATCATTCCAGTACGGAATATGTCATTAGTACTTCTGACAGTCTATACATTTACATGATAACCAACCAAATGGGAAATGGCAGAGGCTTCTCTCTAGGCTACAAGAAAGGTAAAACAACTTTGGAATTTGTTTTAACAGTTCCTTTGATTTGTAGGATGCGATGTTGTTCTTCGTCAATCGCATGGGAACATTTTGTCTCCAGGAAACACAATAGTTCCTTATCCTAATTCTCAAAAGGTTTTTTCCTACTGCATTTTATAATTGATACTATTTCTTTTAGTGTACATACTCAATCGAAATGCCAGAAGGCAATACTGATCAGTCATTCACGATACTAGTGAATCGTTTCGATTTGGGTTCTTTGGACTTCCTGAAGGTTTGAATTCAAAAATTTGTTCATCGTTTTCAATGTCCTGTCTTCAAGGTTTTCGAAGGCACTGTAAAAGGAAGACCTTTACATGATGGCATCGGTTTTAGTAATGATCAAAAGCCAGAGGAGCTATTGCAATGTCGTCAATCAAAAGCTTTCTTAGTTTTCGAAAGTAACTCTGTCAAGAATGGATTTGGATTCAATTTGACATTCAGTTCAAGTAAATTTTAAAGATTTTTAAAAATTTGCTTTTTAATCAAACTTAAGACTGTCCTGCAATTAAAACTCCTTCCCATGTAACACTTTCGACAAAGCAAACATCGTTCGGAACAAAAGTAGTTGCCTGATGCATTTTATAGTATTCACAGTTGTATTTAAGGTTTCCATTCAATGTCCTAAAGGTTATGAGTTCATCAATGGGCGTGGAACCTCTATGGAAGTTCTATGTCTAGCGGGAGGAAATTGGACTGAATCTTATGTACCTGCGTGCCAACGTAGTTTAAAGCCAGATGAACTGTGAAAATTTTTTTTTCAGCTGTATATTGCTCTGCCATTCCCCAAATATCTAACGGTTATGCAGTTTCCGCGTCTAACGTGTCGTATAGGGGACAAGTTGAGTATTCTTGTCATGAAGGCTTCTCATTTTCTTCTGGAAAAACGATTGAAGAAGTATATTGCTCTGAGAATGGAGAATGGAGCAAAGTTCCACTCTGTCGAGCAGCTACTTGTGCGGCTTTGCCACCGTTTGCCAACGGCGAAAAGCATTTACAATTCGGAGACGGAACTGGATTCGGTAACATAAATTTAAATATATAATGATATCATTGATAAAAACAGGCACTGTTTACCATTTTACATGTTTGGCTGGATATCATATTGAAGGAATCCCTACAATTCTCTGTCAGTCAGATGGGCAGTGGTCATTTGAACAGCCAGTATGCAAAAGTATAGTTTTGAATCTCTGTCACATTTGATATGTCTCTTTATCTTCAGAGCTATACTGTACCGATATACCAACTGTGAAGAATGGTCGGCTTGTCACGCCTGAAGTTTTTCGCTTCGGGGATGTAGCTAAAGTTGTTTGTGAAGATGGCTTTCGAGTAGAGGGAGTAGATGAGGTCAAATGTTTGGCTAATCAAACTGTCAGCCATGTATCTTCCTGTCGGGATGTTAATGAGTGCTCTGAAGGCTTAGCTAAGTGTCAAGGTCCTTCCACCAGCTGCGTGAATTTACCAGGGGGATACTCATGTGATTGCTTAGAGGGTTATCAACCTCAATTAAGTAAGTTAAAGGCTTTCTATTTTTATACTTTTCTGAATTTTCAGTGTGCACCAAAGCCTATGCGCTCAATCCTATTTCAGTCACCTCCTCGTCTGATATGATTTCTCAGAAATCTCCTAGAGGATGGTGTTCATCAACTTTAGATCCTCTGAAAGCGATTACTTTGCATTTCAGCGTAGCTAAAGTTATTGAGAAGATAAGGTTCTAACTACAAGTCCTAAATCTGAATCACTTTCATTTATCTTGTAGATTCAATCGAACTGTATCGGGAAATACTCTCTCCGTTCGTATCCGATATAACAGTGAAGAAGGAAAACCCTTGCAGCAATTAGCCGTCGATGGGAATGATGTGAGAAAATAAGTACATATGTGTATTGTAACTTCAATCTAGGTTTTTGATTTACAAGATAGTACATTCTTCGATGGAGATTTTTTGGTTCTCCCATACTCGGTTGAAGCCCGAGTGTTGGAAATTTCCATAGTGCACTATGAGAATGAGCCATGCTTCACGGTATTTTATATATTAGCATTATCACTTACACCATAATTATTAGGCCGATGTTTTCGGTTGCCAGAAGTACAGCTGTGTGGATAAAAATGAATGTATGAAAGATAACGGTGGTTGTGAACATATTTGTGTAAATAATCAGGGTTCTTATAAGGTTTAGAAATACCAAAAATCAAAAAATAATATAGAATTTATAGTGCGCTTGCCGTGATGGCTTCGATTTGTTTGTGACTAATGGTCAGAGTGGATTTTGGCTGGAAGAGGACGACACTGGATCTGACATTTTAGATAGCTTGAAGTAAGATTGGCAACAGCAGTCTTTAAATATAATGTTCTTTAAGTTTTAACAAATCTTGCATCGCTCGTACATGCCCATTGGTGGAATCTCCAGAAAATGGATTGTTGCTATCAACATTGAGCGCTTTCCGTTTTCCGGTTGTTGTTCAATTTGCTTGTGATTTCGGATACCAAATGATGGGACCAGATTACATTCAATGTTTGGCTGATGGTACATGGAATGGAACAACACCTTTCTGCCTACGTATATTTGGAATTGTTGAATTTTTATGAAGTTTAAACTTTTAGCTGCTACTTGTCAAGGAGTTGAAAACAACACAGATATTGGACTTGTAGTTTCGACTGGTAATACTACAATTGCTTATGGAGAGTCCATCGTATTGAGCTGTATTCAACGAGATCGGCCAGGTATTTGTATCCTTTTTTCTTTCTCAACTCAACGTTTACTTCAGCAAAGAAGACACCCTTAGCTACATCTCGAGAATGCATTTATGACCCGAAGCCTGATGGACGAGATTACTGGCTCTCTGGGCCAATGGCTGACTGCCCTCTTATAACCTGCCCTCCTCTGCCCGTAATGGCTGGAGTAGAATACTTAGGAGACACATCCAATGTTCAGGTAGTTTTTTTCATATTTATATGGATTGTTCAACTTCTCTTTCAGGTTGGTTCCGTTTTGGAGTTCTCTTGCCGAGCTCCTTATACTATGGTTGGATCATCATCTGAAGGGGATCCTATCGTTCGATGTGGCTTAGATGGCGCTTGGGATTTGGGAGATTTGCGTTGTGAAGGTAAAATGACTATGTCGTAATTGTGGAAGAACAGAATATTTCAGGCCCTGTTTGTGTAGATCCCGGTTTTCCCGCTGATGGCAGTATCCATCTTGAAAGTGTAGAAGAGGGTTCGGTGGCCATGTTCTCTTGCCGAAGACCCGGATTTGTTCCATTCCCTTCTCCTGCTATTCAATGTATACTCGGATCAGCTTGCGCTCTCTCTGAAGATGTGGGCATCTCTTCGGGATTTATTCCTGACGCCGCCTTCGCTGATAACGCTGACATCAGTATCCCTGGTTATGAGCCATCTAAATCGAGGATGTCCTCTACGGGCTGGTGTGGAACAAAAGATGCTTTTATATTCCTTAGCGTGGATCTCATGAAGTGGGAATTGTTGTAACTTCACGAATAATATTATTGCTTCAGAGTTCATACTCTGACAACATTACGAATCGCAGGTGTTGCGGGATCTGGAAGTTTGAAAGGCCATGTTACAAAAATGCAACTGTTCTACAAGTCAATGTTCAATCAAAGCTATGACACCTACCCTGTTGTGAGTAATACATTTTCCAGTCGCTAATGGATTTAATCATTTCAGGAATTTGAAACACCTTCCGGAAATCACAATGCTATGCATCAGTTTGAACTGGATCCTCCTTTGAGGTATACAATCAGTAAAATTTTCTCAACTTTATTTGATATTATAGAGCTCGATACATTCTTTTTGGAGTCGCAGAGTATGAAGGAAACCCATGTATTCGTTTCGATTTACAAGGTTGTCTTGCTCCTGCTTCTGTTAGCCGTGATACACCCACTCATCTACAGGTAAACTGAAACTGAAGTTCTGTTCTATTTTTTTTACAGGTTGGTTGGAACGCGTCTGTGCCACAGTGTGTTGATGCTGAGCCTCCTAAATTCGTAAATTGTCCCTCCTCTCCCATATTCATCGAAACAGATGACAATGGTCAATTGAAACCTACAAACTATCATGTACCTAGAGCAGAAGATAACAGTGGCAGAGTGAGCTTTATCGAAAATCATGATAATTACTGTTTTGAAATCAGATTGCTTACATGCGCCTTGAGCCAGTTGATTTTCATCCTGGAAAACCAATATTTGTTAACACAGATGTAGTGTATACAGCGTTTGACGATGCCGGAAATCTCGCAGATTGCGTGATAAAGCTCCGAATTCCAGGTTTTCTAGACAATTTTGTATTTCATTCAATGTTTCTTACAGATACTATTCCTCCTGTCTTGAAATGTCCTGATTCTTACTCAATACCTGCCAAAGAGCCTCAAATAGTGTTGAACTTCAACCAGAGCACAGTTCCTATGGTTATACAGGATGTCTCTAATATTACCGAAGTTATTTTCTCTCCTGCAACTTCAAAGTTGAGAGTTGGTGAATACGTTGATGTTGAAGTAACTGCGACAGACGCTTTTTCGAATAGAAACAAATGTCGTTTCCAAGTTTCTTACATGCGTAAGTACCTTGAAGTATACCTATTTGAATACATCAAACTTTGTAGACGAAACCTGTTCGACGGAGTCTTTGATTGTATCATCTGACGCAGTAAGAACTTGTGCTCAAAAGGATGATGATCTTGTATGTAGCGTAACATGCCCTGCAGGTCATCGGTTTGTTGACTCGGATAATGTAATTTTCAACATTATTGAACATTATTTTATAAAAAAATATTTTTAGAATAGTACAACATTTATATGTTCCGCAGGGAGATGGTCACCTAGTGGGGTTGCCCCTTCATGTATTCCCAATGGTTAGTTTTTAAGAGCATGTGTATACTGGAATAATCTTCAATATCTCAATTATTTCAGCGGAAGAGCCAGCTCGTTATGAATTAAACGTGGCAATACGATATCCAAGCACAGCTGAAGTTCCTGATCATTGTCTTCAGGGATTCTCGTCCTTATTATCACGATCATATGAAGATCTTGATCGTGTTTTATCGCAACGCTGCTCAAGCTCCGTCCAGGTGTATGTCCGTTTCTTACAATCAACATTTGTGAATGATAATGGAATGGTTCGGTTGTTTCAAAATCTGAAGTGTATAGAGAAAAATTAAGGTTGTTGGTAACTATACAATACAAATCCTTCCCACCGTGCTTCAAAATGTTTTCTATGACTTATGTGGCTTAACTCTGAGAACAATTTTTGATCTGAATATACCAGGTAATAGAGTGATGTACAATACAATAATAAAAATATTGTTTAGGCGCAACAGTTCCCGTTAAAAGTTTGTTGACTCTTGCTGGAGAATCTGTTCCGTCGCAAGGATTGGGGTGCCCTACACTCATTGCGTCCAAGTAAGAAAAAACTCTGCTTTCAGTTGCAATTGCTGTTTCAGATCTTATATATCACAAGGTTTTGGATGTAACGAAGGTGAAGTTCTACGGCAACCTAAACCCGAACAGCTGCCAGAGTGTTGTAAGTACTTTTGTATCCCTCCAAAAAGAAAAAAAACGTTCTAGTACCTTGCCCTGTCGGAACGGTTAATGTGAACAACAGCTGTGTATCATGTCCCTTAGGCTCATATCAGAATGAGAAAGGTCAATTAGCTTGTAAAGCTTGTCCTGATGGAACTTATACTCTATACACTGCTACGTTCAGGAAAGAGGATTGTTTAGGTATCAATCATCAGAACAGTAAGATAAAGAAACCAATGTTATTTTCAGCGATATGTGGAAATGGAATGTACAGTGAAACTGGGTTGGTTCCTTGCCAGCTATGTCCACGTCACACTTTCTCTGGTCCTCCAATCACAGGTACATGAAAATGTATAAGAACAGAACTTACTTGTTCAGGTGGTTTCAAACAATGTGAATCGTGTCCATCGGGAACGTACACCAGTAAACTAGGATCGTCTGGTCCCTCACAATGCAAGCAGCCCTGCGCACCAGGGACATTCAGTATAACTGGATTGGAACCGTGCTCAAATTGTCCGTTCAATTATTATCAGCCGTCTGTTGGCCAACAAAGGTTGCATATCGTAGAGAACAAAATATTCATTCTCCTTCTTAGGTGCTTGGAATGTTCTAATGACACTGCTACGTTCGCAGAGGGCTCCACTCTGGAAACCTCTTGTGTTTCGATTAAATGCTCAGACATGAAATGTGAAAACAAGGTTTACTTTTCTGCTTTTTAAAAATAAAAAAGGATTTTTGCAGGCTGATTGTACCATTCGCGATCATAGAGGTTTATGTGAATGTAAACCAGGCTACAAAGGAGAGAGATGTGAACAACTCGATGACATTTGTGTAACTCAACCTTGCCATAACGGAGGGTACTGTGAAGTTGTAGCAGGTTCCTACCGTTGTGTATGCCCAAGAAGTATTTTTTCATTGCTTAATTTCGTTGATGAAGTATATTATATTAAGATTATTCGGGAGCGCGATGTCAATTCGGCCCTGATGAATGCGCTGGTAAATCATGCCCCAATGGAGGAGTATGCCATGATTTGCCAGGATTAAAATCAACTAAATGTCTTTGTCGGTTAGTTTATTTTGCACTAATTTCATGAGAAAGAGTTGAATATAACAAAATAACTTTTAAGCACTGGTTTTTCCGGACCACACTGTCAAGAAATACAAGATATTTGTTCTTCATCAAACCCTTGCAAAAATGGAGCTAATTGTGTACCTAGCAAGCTTGGCAGATACAAATGTCACTGTTTACCAGGATGGGAAGGAGAAACTTGTGATAAGAATATAGGTTAGTTCATATTTTGAGGTGAATAGTTGGGTATTCACTCTCTTCCTCGTAGAGCGTTCAATAGGGTTGTCATGAAGTATTTAGCTGTTTTTGGGAAGCAACAGCTAAATGAAAGCAAATGAGACTTATGAGGCCATGAGTTCAGAATGACTTACTAACGTAACACGTCGTGCTATGCTGCAAGCTTGTTTTAGGCTTTGTTATTATGGGAAAAGGGAAAAAGAATAACTAAGCTCTCTTCTCAAGTGATATGGGCTGTATTCAGTGTTTATAATCTGGATTAAATGGTGGCTGGTGCGGGGCTGTTGCTTCGTTCTGGGGTACCCTTTCGAAGTGGGCTAGAGACTGATAAAACTTCCGTGTTAGGAGCAATTCAAAAACGCTGCAACTTTCGAGTGTACTGTTTGAAAATTATGAAAATGTTACCTGTATAAGAAAAATGTGAGCGTCAAAAGCAAAAATGCGAAAGCGTATAGTTTGAGTTCTCCTAGAATCTCTGCACGTTCCTTATCATTGACTGCTCCGAAAAACCACTAAACCTCTGATATTTATAGTATACTATATAGTAATCATACTTCGTATGCTTTCAAGAAGAAATTGTTCATAGAGGTGTGAGCGCCGAAGAAATAGATGAGTACTATCAAGCATGCTATTAGAGCTATAATTGTGAGTCCGAGCAGCAAAGTCAACCTTGATGAACAGTATAAGTGTTAGAGTGAAAGGAAATACCTTGGATAGCAATAGCGACGATTATTTTTCTTATGTGCTTGAATGATAAATACCGTACCTAGTACCTGGCAAACCAAAAACGCAAAGAAAAACAGGAAGGCGGCAACGCTGAACCACTCTCTGAAAGCTCTTGTGTTTAATCTTTAGAATGTGCTGTTCTTTGTAATGATTAATATTCTTCAAA
Source organism: Auanema sp. JU1783 (assembly GCA_943334845.2). Lineage (NCBI taxonomy): Eukaryota > Metazoa > Nematoda > Chromadorea > Rhabditida > Rhabditidae > Auanema > Auanema sp. JU1783. The sequence continues at coordinate 543,195 of CALQYR020007450.1, read as the reverse complement.
AGCTCGAAAGCGATTCTCATTATGTGAGAGTATAATTACCATCCAATATGGCAATAATTTCTAATTTCATGACAGATTGTCGCCTTTCAGCGTATGTCCATTTTCATAACCAATACGCTCTATTTATCATGCACTGCCTAAGCCTGCAAGCCTAATGTAGGTCAATTCAGAGTTCAAAAGTGAATTATTTGCTCGGAGTTATTAAAATGCGGGTAGGGGTAACAAAAGTGTTTACATCTCTTTAAAACAACAAGATTTACGAGTGATTTCCCTTTCAATGGTTTATAAGACTACAGACTATGAAATAGACTTGTGTAGACTTCATACAGTTTTCTTTTCCATAGTTTTTGAAGAGGCTTCGATTTGTTGTAAACGCTCAGAACGGTTGTGTGTACACCTTCAGTACGGTTGGACTGTTGGCAGATGGAAAGAACAATTTTAGATGACAGAGCATCAAGAAAAAGCTTGAACCAGAATTAAATTTAAGAGAAACTGCTCAATGTGGTTTTCCTTCTCTTATCTGGTATAGACTAAGCGATTCTTATTCAATTAGACTTTCTCACTTGTTTCCGGCTATTCTCTATTCGTTCACTAATTCTGCAGACATTGCATTGATTTTCAATATTTCTTCTTTCTAACCCCATAAGGAATAAAAAAGAGGAGCAGATTAAGAGCTAACGCGTGGAGCATAAAAAAACTTACGGCTCATAGAATGTACTAAACAAAGTGTTTCCAAATTTGTAGGTTACATAAGCAACAATCAAAGTATCCAAACACGAAAGAGCCTGCAAATATCAACTCATACTTATGTTCATATATGCATATCTAGTTATCTCTTTTTTTTATTGGTAATTGAATCGATAATTTTGCTGGTTATATTGAGTTAAGCAAACCAGCAGACTACACAATCATAAATGATTCTGGACAAGAGTTAAAAAGAGAGTTAGATCGATTTTTTTTTCTTCAGAGCCAGAACCAGCTGTCTGGGCTTTGAAATGGCTTGTTGTTTCGAGTTTATTCAATATTCCGCGAGGGTTTCATAACTTGAACTCATGAGAAGTTATCAACAGAATTTGACTCACTATACGATTTCAAAACTTTCATGATAACGTTATAGCTTACCGTGACGCATTTATGAACTGGCCAACAACAACAGCAGGTGATCATTCTAGCTCGGAATGCTTTAGGCAGAGGAAATCGATCGAGACACTGGGCAAAACAGGAGGTGCTCGATTGTGAGCCCAAAATGGAATGGCTTCGCGGAGGGGTGGAGACACTCTCGTTACCAGAAAAAACCAGAGGGCGAGATTGTTGATGAAGGCAACATTGGTGGGCATCAGCCAAGCTATCAGGCATATGAGAAATTTATAAGCAAGAAAAGATTGGGGAAATTTGATTGTAGAGGCCGAAAATTACTTGCGGAGTAGACAAGTAATTATCACATTGAACAGTGTCAAAGTAAAAATATTTTTTTGAGAATATGTTCACAACATAAGAACTGAATGATAAAGAGTTGTAAATTACAGATGATTGTGCGGTGTCGCCGTGTGCGTTGAACGCAACATGTGTCGATCTGGTGAATGATTTTGAGTGCACTTGCCCTTCAGGTTTTACCGGAAAACGATGTCAGACCAAAGGTAAATGCCGTTATCTTTCAAATCGTCACTATATTCCTTTCTAGAAAACCTCTGTAAGACGAATTCCTGCGAGCATGGAATTTGTGTAGACACATTGTTCGAACAGAAATGTATCTGTGAAGAAGGATGGGCTGGAGAGAGGTATAAACTCTTCATGTTCTACAATAGAGATATTTGGTTCCAGATGTGATTCAGCGGAAAACAAATGTGCTGAAGACCCATGCAGGAACGGCGGAAAGTGTATACGACAGGTGAGCAATTTTAACCAACAAAAAAATCGCGAGATACTCTCCATTACAGATTACTTCTTATAAATGTGAATGTAGTGCTGGATACTTTGGGAAAAACTGTCAGCATTTGGTTGATCATTGTATCTCTAGCCCTTGTAGTAACAATGGTCAGTAGCCAAGTTTGAAATGCACAACTAAATAAATTGGTTTAGGCACTTGTACAAATCTGGGGCCTTCCTACGTTTGTACCTGCCCATTGGGTTACGAAGGCGTACATTGCGAACATAATATTGACGAATGTAAATATAATAAATGTAATGAAGTAGGAACACAGGTACATATAAATATACATTGTTTCGCTAGTAATATATTTATTAAATTCTAGAACTGTGAAGATGGTATCAATAGTTTCTCATGCATCTGCAAACCTGGCTATGAAGGTTCTTACTGTGAGCAGAAGATCGATCAGGTAAGCTAGATTGAGATAATTTGGTTAAATATGGAACATTGCTGTAGTGTAAGTCTTCACCATGCCGAAATAACGGTTCATGTGTTGATGTGGGAGCATCATTCCAATGTAATTGCGCTGAGGGTTGGACTGGACAACGGTTTGAACAGTAAAGAAGGTTTTCTGATGTCTCATACTTCTATAGATGTGAAAAACAAGCAAGTGTTTGTATGAACAATCCCTGTCATAATAACGGTCATTGTGTTCCGACTTCGAGTGGATATTTCTGTGTCTGTCCTGAAGGTATCTTTTTCCGTTCTGCTGAATTCATTTTCTGATACAGGAGTGAGTGGAAAAGATTGTGAAGTAGCACCAAACCGCTGTATGGGAGAGCCTTGCCTTAATGGTGGAGTATGTGGTGATTTCGGTTCCAGATTACAATGCACCTGCAACAAAAGTTACCGAGGGGATGGTAATTATCTATTGATTAATTTGTATCTAGTTGCATTCTTCAATAGGTTGTCAGTACATCAAAGACTTGTGTGGACCTGATACTTGTCAAAATGGTGGATCATGCTTCGTTGAAAACGGAAAGTTCAATTGTCTCTGTCCTTCAGGTTTGTAATGATTACATGGAAAAAATTAAACTGTTGTTTGTAGGTTTCACAGGAGAACACTGTGAAACAAACATCAATGATTGTCTGACATCACCTTGTCCAGTTAACTCACAGTGCATCGATCAGATTAATGGAGTTTACTGTCGATGCCCATTCAACAAAATGGGCTCGAGTTGCGAAAAGGTATTAAAATACATTATATAGGGCGCAAAACAGTTTTCTTAAGGATATTGATGAGGACTATGATTTCCATTTCTATGACAGCTTAAGACCTGCAGTCGTTTCGACTGCACTTCCCTTTTCATTAACAGGCTCAGAGTTCACTCTATCATTCTGGGTTCGTTTCGACAACGAGCAAGGCAAAGGAGATGTCCTTACACTATATAACAGCAGGCAAGAAGAGAAAAAATGAGAAAAAGCTTAACTATTGCATTATTTAGTCATTCGAACTATTCCCTAGATCCTGTCTCTCTATTGGAAGTGAATGATGAAGGCTTCACGTTAAACCTTTTCGCTGATAAACCAACACTACATCTGCACTTCCCTACTTCGCAAAGAGTTAATAATGGCCGATGGAATCATCTTGTAATATTATGAGTCAGATTGTGGAATTCATTACGCGCTTTCTAGGTGTTCATGTGGTCTTCACATCACGGCTCATACTCTTTAATCTGGAACTCAATTCGTTTGTTTGATGACAGCGGTTATGGAGTAGGCAAGCAATTGAATATCAAGTAATTGAAAGTTAATCTATATCATCTCAACGTTTTTTAAGTGCTATCATATCTCTCGGATCAGATATGACACCCTTGGAAGGCTCAATTACGCGTGTGCATATGTGGGATCGAGTAATCAGTTTCGAAGACGAAGTTCCCATTCTCGCTACTAGTTGTCAAGAGTCGGAGGTTTGAATTAAAATACAAATGAAATGAAGTTTTTGAATTTAGCCGAGCCTGAAAAATTTGTTGGTTAGATTCTCAGGATACACCGTCATCAAAGGAAAGGTAGAACGATTATCTAGGAGCACCTGCGGTCGAGAAAATGTTAAACTTCAAGAAGAAAGTGAGATAATCGTGGAGGTTTGTTCACTCTGGATAAATATATACGCTAGCCTTTCTCAGAATTGTCCACCAGATCAATATCTCTTAACTTCTCAACGGGAAATAAATGTCACTTGGCAGGAGCCTATGTTTTTGTCGAGAAAATCCCTGATTAAAATAGAAAAAAACTTGAAGCCTGGACAGGTAGCTATAGTACTACTAGTTTAATAAAGAAAACTTTTCGGTTATAGATTTTGACTTGGGGAGAATACGATGTTCTATATGTCGCATACGATAATGCATCAAGATCTTCGAGATGTAGCTTTAAGGTTCACTTTATTATCTCCAACAACCCCTCATATTTCTCTTAAGATTATTGTGGCCAAGGAGCATTGCCCCGTTTTGCAGGAGCCGATTAATGGAATTCAAGCTTGTGAAGCATGGGGTCCACAGCTTCGTTATAAAGCATGCTCTATTGAATGTCGTGACGGGTTTGAGTTCTCTCGCCCTCCTTCTTACTTCTACACATGTTCTTCTGATGGAGAATGGAGACCAAGGCAAGACAATAAGATTATGTTCCGTTATCCACAATGCACAAAGTACGTTTTGTAACAAATTTCTAGAAAAGAATTGCCAATTCAGAACTATTCCTGCTACGAGAGTCGTTGTCATTAAGTTAGCATATCCAGCTACAACTATGTGCTCTGATGCCAGTAAGACAGCTCTCCGCTCAAAGTTAATGGATGCGATCAATGAAATTAACAGAAAGTGGACTATATGCAGTGCAATGTAAGTTGCACTTACCTCTTTTTTAAAACTGTTTCGTGTTTTCTTAGGGAAGCCAATGAATGCATTGGTGTTCGCATCGATATTGAATGTGTTTCTGACGTATCTCGAACCAAACGGGAAGCTCATTCATTCAGAATCCGTGTGGAACTGCCAGTGAAGAGGTGAGTTGCTTTTCAGCAATTCAACGAAACCTCATTGAGAGCTCTGATAAATTGTCTCCTATTTCAGAACCCTTGTTGTTGATTCGGTTTCTGGTCAGAAATTAGCTGTGGCCGATGTGCTGCAAGACGCTATTTTGACGAATGGTGCTTTCAACATGGAAAAGGTTTGCTTGAGAAATTGATCCTTTCAAAGTTTCAGTCCTGTTCCAGGTTTTACCAAACGGACGTCCTGACTTGAATACTTTCCAACTTTTGGACCAGTTCCACTGTCAGCCAGGCCAAATCCCGGTGGATGATGTTTGCGGTAATCATATACATACATGCGTTTTTGATTATTGAAAAAAATTCAGTGCCTTGTGCTCCTGGAACGTACTATTCCGCCAGCAGTTCTGAATGTGAACCATGCGCCGAAGGAACTTATCAGCCATTGTCTGGACGATCCCAGTGCTTCACATGCCCCTCGAACCAAGTAACGGCAGGAATGGGAGCAATATCAGAGGATGAATGTAAAGGTAAAGAGTGTGCTATCAACTTATCGTTTTTAACAAAACATGTTCAGACAACTGTAAACCAGGTCATTACCTAGACTTGACGACGTCAAAGTGTACAGCCTGCGGACTAGGTTTCTATCAACCTAAGTCTGGTTCATTCAAATGCATTTCTTGTGGAATCGGGAAGATAACTTTATCAAATTCGTCTACAACGGAAGAACAATGCAAAGATGAATGTCCAGGTTTGAAATAATCTATCAGTGGCTCAGCGTAAACGATGATTCTAGATGGGGAGCAACTCTCTATGTCTGGAGTATGTCAACCATGTGCCTTCGGTTTTTACCGCAGCCGTGGCGAGAATAAACAATGCGTGCAATGCCCTCCTGGAACTACTACTGAAACAACCTCGTCTACTCGGAGAGAACAATGTAATACACCATTGTGTCGTCCCGGACAATATCTAGTGAAAGAAACGTAAAGAATCCCCTATCCAGATAACTTAATCGTTTATCATTTGCAGAAAGCATTGTCAGTTCTGTCAACGTGGAACTTTCCAAGATGTTGAACAGCAAACAAGTTGTAAGCTCTGTCCTGTTGATCATACAACAGCAGCAGAAGGTTCTCATAGTGTATTTATTGCTTAACAACTAATCGTTTTGCAGGAGCAACGGCTGAATCTCAATGCTATAACACGAATCAATGTACGACCGGAGAGGATGATTGCTCGTGGCATGCCTTATGTATTGATTTACCTGATCAGAACGATATTCCCTCATATGAGTGTAAATGTAAACCCGGCTACATTGGAAATGGAACTTATTGTAAAGGTTGGCCCGTTTTCTAGAAAAAGATGTTATCACAATTAAATTATTTACAGATGCCTGCAATAATTTCTGTTTGAATGATGGGGTATGCAAGAAAAATCCAGTTGGTCTTGTTGAATGCGTCTGTAAAGATTATTTCACTGGTGAACGGTTAGTTTTATAGATGAATAGCATGTGGTCTGAGAATAGTTCGATTGATAAAATCCTATATTCAGATGTGAAGAGCGAGTTCAACAGTCTTCTCAGAAGTTTACTCTCATAATGGCAGCAATCGGTTTGCTTTTTTTTGAGTGTCTCTTAAATACTGTTCATTTTCAGGAGGAGTTGTCGTTGTGCTAGTAGCCATTGTTTCTATTGTTTACATGATTTCTTGTCGCTTTAACCGCTTGGATGAAATTCAACCGGAAAAGAGTCATATAGATGATCTTCAAAATAATTTCATATATGGACCACCCATCATCGGTTCGACTGATAGGACTAATAATATATAAGAGTGATTTTACAGATGGGGCACGCCCTGTTGGATATTACTATGAAGACGATGATGAATTCGAATCTAAAAGTATGTACGTGACAGAAAAGGATTCCGATGACAATATTCGAGAGAATACATTAGAACAAAGGTAATCTATAAGACTGTTCTGTGGAAAAATAGTTTCTGATTCCAGGATCCGAACTGCTCAACAGCATATGTACAGACCGAGTATGACTCAAGACCAAATATAAAAGCCTTATTTCTTGAAAATTCACTTTATTCTTAATCAATATATTTCTCATCAAGCAGTTCTAACTCATCTCTTTCATAATATACCAGTTTTGTTTTGGTTTCTTAGTGATTTTCAGCCATTGAGACGGTTTCTACAGAAATTTCTTGATTTCTTTCAATGTTGTGATACATTCCATTTGTGCTCATCGTAATGCCTTAAATCCATGATATAATTAATTATTTTATTAGGATGTTGTAGTTAAACTGTGATATTTTAAAACTCAAAGAGGTTTCTAATAAATATAAATCTATATCTAGTGGAGATACTTCACTACTGTTCATATATTGATCTCCACAATTGGTGAACTTTCCGTTTAATCGATATGACCTCCTACCATATATCTTCAACTTATACAGCGGATACTACCGTTCACTGTCAGCGTCAAAGTGAGAAAAGAGTGTTTTTGGGGATAAAGTCATGTGTTTGGAACGTGGGTGTTAGGTGATTTGAATATTGATTAGGACTCAGTTGCGCCAAGGTATTATTATAGACACTAAGGTTATAAGAGCGGCTCTTAGCGCCAGCGTACGGCTACGATTAGTAGCACGGTAAGAACGTGTTACAATTTTATCTACTACGTTTATGAGTAGATCACAAATGAACTGAAAGGTTTACAACCATTTTCGACTTACTTCGATTGTCTCTGCACTTGAATCTGTGAGGTTAATAACTGATTCTCAGTAGCTGCTAATTGATGGATTTATGTCTCATCCATCCAGAATACTCTACTCAAACCATAGAATAGGAAATTCGGTGTGCCTAATATACTAACCGGCTTGTGACCGAACTTTAAATATGAAGTGTTCTTCTTATAGACGAATGTAGCTTTTTAGATAAGAGTTTTCTTGAAGCTATATTGACCGCATTTGGATAGTTTGTTTGCTGAACGATTTTGCTACTCTTTAGCTCGGCAGTTGAATAGAAAGTATTCTTCTGGCCTCAAAATATTTCTCTCTCGTCTGCGCGTTCTCCACGTTCTCATCACATAGCAGATACAGATCAAACTTAAATGTTTTTTTTCTGAAATGGCTGTACTTTCTTCTGGAAAATCATCCCCTTCACCGACGATGAAACTCATTAAAATTTGAAATTTCTCGTGAGAAATCTCTGAGAAATACTGCTAGAATGAGCTTCCAGTCTTGATTTATATAATGAACATACATTTTCTCACATGTTAGTGCGATTAAGGTTTCCAGGTGTTTTCTTTGTGTGCAAGAATTCGTTTGGCGCCAGAAACATAGCCCCAATGAGGTAGATTAGCTCGACCTCCATATGTTCATAATGCTAAGAAAGGAGTTAGAATTACCCAGGGATATGCTTAGAGTAAAGAAAAGTTCTGAACAGGTCGAAGGTCCATAATTTCTTGGTATCTAATCATATTGCGTTTGCTGTTTCTGGAGAAGAGTCGTTTGCCCCCCTTCATCAACAAAGTTTTCTTCGTTTTCTTTTTATACTAACTTTTGTTGAACGAAATTCTATTCACTTACAGTTTTCGATCATTTTTCAACTATTTTCGAAATTTTGACAATATCTAAGATTCACTTCTTATTACTTCCAAACCACTTCTACTCTTTTCAAATATTGCAATAAAAGTATCTTGTTCCTATTATGAATAGATTTTTTTAAAAAAGTAATCTCTCTTCAACTGATAAGACTCTAGAATCCGGCTATTTGGCTTTCTGTTTCGGTTGTTTAAGACGATTCACGCACTACACCGCCGAGACACACAGGCTGTGGCTTGCCTATAGACAAGTCGGAGGCGGTGTCAGCTCTATCGATTTTCTGCAGCGGGCGCTCCACTAACCTACCACAACAGAGCTACCTCCATAGAGTGCTAGTTCTAGAGAACTTAAACCGTTACTCAGATGTTTATGTGAATTACCTTTACACTAGTGGTTAAAGAGTTGATTTCACGTTAAGAACATTTTGAAAGAACGCTTTAAGAAGTGGTTATGTTGTTGCGGTTGCGTAGCGTCAACCTCCGAACAGCATTGTGACCACACGCTATACGATTTCTTCGAAACTATGTTTCCCACAACATCTTGTTAAATCCCTTTTTCGTTTTCTCAACTATTTTACTGATTCCTCATATTCAGGCTGATTTTATGTCAGAAAACGGCTTTGCTGTAGTTTTTGACGCTAGCACTGGTGAATACTTGGCTCTACCCAATAAAGAAACGTTGGACGACGCCCCAGAAGGTAACAAAGCATATCGGATATTCTGAAATTGTGCATTCTGATTAACATTTTGAAAGTCCTGTACACTTTTGAAAACTTTACTTGATCATTCGGCATATTCTAGTTGACCTTTGAACTCAATATATTTCAGGAACGGTCTTCGATTTCGAAGGACGCACTGTAGAGGTCGCAGCTCTTTGTGGAAGCATCCTCGAAGCACGCCTCCTATCAAGCGACTTACAAGCTAATTTAATGAACGGACAAGTATGCACCTAATTCTCTAGGCTCTTCCTTAACTACTATTTTCTAGCGTGCCGAGAGGAGCAAGTCTGTGGAGATACTCAATGTAGACACTTCTGATAGTACTACGGAGCTCCGTGATCCATCCAATGAAGAAAGCGACCTCAACAGTGTTCGCACTTTGTCTTACATAGGCGAGGGCACTCCAGAATCTAGACATGATCAGGAGGATCCCACCTATGATCGCTACCGTCAAGAAAGCATCGAACCGCCTATTAGTAAGTCTTAGAGGTTTATATATCAATTAATGCTCTGTTTTTTTCCAGATTTCGACTCAGTCGGAGTAGTACGAGATGTTCTTCAAAACCTTCTCAGTGAAATGTCAGACGATGTGTCTAGGATAAACAGACGCTTCCAAGTGAGTTCCAGGGTAGCTCGTCTCTAGAAGTTTTCTGATTTTCCAGGAAATCCGTCAAATTTTGGTTCGCTATTACGGAACAACCCCAGATGGAGCAGTAGTTAATAATTTCGGTTTGTACCCCCTTTCTGAGCACAACTTAATCATCTTTTTCAGATGAATTCCCAGAAACTTTAGCATTGGTTGGAGATTTGAGTCCTTCACGCAGTTTGTTAACGAAACGAGATCACTCAGTGCGCTATGTTCCACGCCCAAATTATTTCGATAAGCTAGTGTTACTGGAGCGCAAAAAGTAGAATAAGGGTTTTGACTATCTCAAAACAGTGATACTGTTTCAGGAAAGCAGCAAAAAGAGCGTTCGATGCTGATGAATACATGGACGATCAACCCCCCAGAAAGCGTGACTTTGGAAGAGCTGGATCAGGTAGGCTGGCTGTGTCGTCGAAGTTTTATACTGAAGAACTTCTTTTTAGTTTTAACACATCCATTTTTGGATGAAGAGATTGAAGAGCGCATCTTCTACGAAGCACAAGGTAGTTTCGCTGTGTATGCTCAGAAACTCAGTAAAGAACTTTTCGCAGACACTCTACATTTGTATTTCAAGGTAGTATAATGAATGCAATTGAATTGTTTCATAGGGCGTTTCAGGACCAATGCTCCAAAAAACGTAATTGGTTTCATGAAGCCGTCGACTATCGTTTCCCATCTGAAGATCGGGCAGCACATCTGCAGAAATGGAAGAATTGTTCCTATTACATCAATAAGAATATGACTACAGCTACCAAGAAAGACAAGCCAGTCAGTAAAGCTGAAAGTGAGTATAGTCTCAGGATTCTTAGATAAAAATCGTATAATTTTCAGTTAACTATAAGTACTTGAACGCAGCTATCGAGAAGTCTTGTCACGACAAGAGTAACAAGGATCCTATTAAGTACGCTGAACTTATGGCCCTTTACCTCTTCTCTGACTCTTTACAAAAGTTTTTCAAAGAACAGGTAATAACCACAGTGTAGTTCTGATGAGCAGTCATATTATTCAGGATCCTAAGAGAAAAGACTGGCTCAGACACTGTGTGGATACTCGTTTTCCTATGAACGACAAACTGAAAAGAGATCAACGATGGAAAGTATGTGCTGTTGCTTGTAATAGAAACCGAACCAAAGTCGTCAACTCCGATGGATCTGGTTAGTTATTACTTTTGTTAGGCAGTCCATATGTTCTGGGTGTTTAGAAACTCAATATCCTTATTTCCCCAAAGAGTATGAAGAAGAGAGCTTCCGAAGCAGTAGTGGATCAGCTGCGGTATATTGTGAGCTCATATGTGAACGTCTTTTCCCAGAATCACAACATTTATTCTTCAAGGTATGTTTCTTTTCGCATTTGATAATACTAAAACTCTTTTATAGGATAGAGATCTAGGAAAGCGTAATTGGTTACATGACCTTCTGGACTCTCGCTTCCCAACGCCTGATAAAACTGCTCATATCGCTAAATGGAAAAACTGCACTTCAAACATTAACAAAAATGTTCCCGGTATGAGTTCAGCTGATTTTTTCGGTAATAAGAGCAAACATTCAGCTGCTCAATTGGAATTGGAAAAACGGCAGGAGAAAAAAAACAACCCAAAAGTTAAAAGCGACACGAAGCCCAAGTATCCCACGGAACTAATCGTCCCTTCAAGCTCAGCTAGCTCAGGAGAGCGCTCATCGTCGCGTTCAAGTAAACGAGCTCAAAAGGGAGAGATGATTCCGAACTTTCCGCCTGAAATGAATATTAATGAAGACGAAGAACAGGAATGCTGGGATTTCTCTAAAGGAAACATTCAAGTCTATGCCCGTAATATCGGGCGTGCTGTTTTTAAAGACTCGCTCAAGTTAAGCTTCAAGGTAGGATAGCTCTGTAGCAACGGAATTTCATTGTTTTGTTCAGGATCAAGACGAAAGCAAGAAAAAATGGATACAAGAAACTATTCAGTATCGTTTTCCAAACACTAACGTGGAGCCAGAAAGCCGGCAATGGCGAGTAGTGGTTGCTTCTATAAACAAGAACGCCAGTTTGAGATGATTATTCCACATTTCCCTCTTAGGATATTCACTTATTGGCTGAAGTACTTCTATCTACTTTCCGGTTCTAATAATAATAATCTGAATGTACTCTTTTAAAGTTTCTCATTTTACTATTTTGTGCTTTATGGACTTCTTACAACGTCGAAAATTCGACAAAAACTAATTTGACAATCATTGTACTATTTTGTCGTATATGAAAATGAAAAAGATCAGTTATTTATAAGGCTGAAGCAAAACAATATAGAGTTATAAATATATTTAACTGCAATGCGTAAACACTTTTGGATGGATGCGGTTCACTAAAAGCCAATCCATGCCAGCTTTCGGAAGACGGTCCATACTCCACACATGTATTTGTAGCCTAAACATTGCACAATCGATTTACCTCATACATACTGTTAACACTTAATCGATTTTTCTCAAACGTACTGTTTTCACAGAGCCCAAACGACAAAGACATTTGAATCCCATTCCACCAATCATATTCCTACACTCTTGGCTATCTGTATATTGTTAATTCTAACATTAGACTCCCACTCAATTTACCCGAACACATATTTTGTCTTCCACAAGCATTATTATGCACGCAATGTTCTACGTCAGATCGAAACTCTTGACCAGCTGGACATGGACAAGATATGTTCCATTGATTGTTTCGAATACCGTTGAATTCATTATTCAAACTACGCTTGAAAACAAGGTTAGCTGAGTAATGGAAAACGTTTGGTTTACTTTCATTGAACATAGCTCTGGCTTTTTACAAACATTTCTGTGGCACTCTCGTTCAGTGAATTGCACCGAGTTCTTATCCACACTAGAGCAGCAAGGATCTGGACAAAAGCTGAGAAAAATAATGTGGGATTATATGTAAGCAAATTTGTGGAAAACCTGCGAACAGCGCATTCGAATGGCATTCCGTTTAATTCATCTATGAATCCCGGTTTTTGTTTGATTTCAGCTCCTCTCCACAATAACTAAACAAAATATGATGTGATTCCTTTGGCTTCTCTCACATTTCCTTGCTTTCCCCATGTCACATCATAGCGGCAGAAAGGTAAGTCTTCGAATATAATCACTTCGTTCATTGCTAAGAAACAGAAGACCTGGAGAAACTTGTATAATCTGAAAAAGCAGAATACCTGGCTTGTGCTCAGCTCAAGCTGAAGTAAATTATCATTGATGAATTGCTTCATGTTCTCTTCGCTTAATATGGCTTTAAAAACTAGAATGTCGGCTTGAAAACCTGAGAGTTGTTTGAGGGAAAGAGTTGTTCTCTGGTAATAACCATGGTTGAGATAGTTTCAGATAGTTCAAAACGTAATCAACGCATTTCTTGAAGAACTTATTATAATCTTGTAAGCGTTCAGCTACCTGTAAACTGTCCAAGCAACTTTCGACAAGTTCTCTATCTAAGTCGTTTTTCGGCTCTGGCCATTGGTGAAGATATCTAAAAAAAGAAGTTTCCTTCTAACTTTTTCGGTACCGACCCATTCCCCCTAGTGGTAGGAACCAGGGATTTATGAATCCGAGAGTAGAATGCTAGAATTCCTATTTTGTGAAGAAGAGGCTTCATATCAACACGTTCTTGCATACGAGCTAGTTCACTACAACATAATTCATAACGTAGATGAGACGGCAAAACTAAACTCTTGGACATTCCCCACAAGGTTATCTGTGAAATACGGTTCCAAGTCATTGTCTTCATAGAGAGACAAGGATGTAATGAATAAAGGCTGAACAATCAAGAAGTTAAGGAGAAAGATGTACATTTGGCTAGCCCACTTTCACATTTAGAGAACAGGACTCTAGCGTCTTTTACTTATAATTTATGCTAATGAGCTGACGCGTGGTTAAGTTCATTAGAATAGGCCGGTAACACAGGAAGCTGCATATCAACAGAGGCATTTCTTGAATCCGCAGAAAATTTCTTTTTGAATTACTTTCAATCTCCTCAAATAGATCTACTAAGGCAAGCCAAGAAAATGAACGAGACTTGTTGTATTCCTTTAGGACAGAAGAATACAGAGTTGGTCGTAGTGATGTGATTTGCATCGTGACATTTAGAGTTTGGTTGAACTACTGCAGGTCTTGTTTTTCTCTCTTGGTGCATCCCTCTTGTAATTGTCATCATTTACGAAATAATTGATTACGTATATGGATGTATCTGCCCTTTGATTTTCTCAGCATGATTTTCAAGAATTATAGCGCTTTCTCTCTTTTTAACTCCACTTCATATTATCATTTAGCATTTGATATTTCCGGGGGAAAATCTAGCTGTTTGTTGTTTCTTGAGTTACCTAGTTGCGTCATCTGGTTCTGAAGTTCTAAGAACGATGTAGGCAACTGCCCTTTGGTTCCTTGTGCAAGAAAGATTGGTGTTACTAGTAGGCTCTAGTGTCTGGTGATACCGCATTTAAGAACAAGTCTAACATGCCGATTGCTAATAAATGTTAAAAACTATTTCTCAAATTTCAAGTGGTGTTTTCCGATTGTCGTAGGTTTTCTGTAGTTCATTGCAAGTTACCTGACCGAAATAATTGGAGCTCACTTGATCCTGTATGTGAACGATGAAAAAGAGAGAAACACCGCTCACAGTGCTTTTCACGTGAAAAATGAAACACGGCTCACAGTGCTTTTCACGTGAAAAACGAAACACCGCTCACAGCGTTTTTCACGTGAAAAATGAAACACAACTCAGTACTTCTCACGTGAAAATGAAACACCGCTGTCCGTACATTCTTACAACGCAACGTGTGCCAACATCGGAATATTATATGAAATATTCCGAAATGAACAAGAAGCTCTGATTTGTTCAGGTTCTTCGAATGCATAAGATGAAATAGAAAATGAATTACAAGAGTTGGTTTGTAGTCTGAACTGTAGTCTCAACAGATGAGTTGAACAACTAACAGATGTCTCAATTGATTTTTTGTGTTCCCTGTTCGTTGTTTTTCGTAAAATCATCCAAATGGGCTGCGTATCTCACCCTTCCTGTCCCTTTAACGAACTTCAATTATTAATTATTTAATTTCAAATTCTTTCGTTTCTAGCGGATGATGTAGATTCATACTTAGGCTTGTAAGATATGAGATATCGTGAGGGTTTTGTTGATTATTTGCTTTTATAATAGAGGAGATTGGAGTTT
>CALQYR020007450.1:450761-526409 GCA_943334845.2 Auanema sp. JU1783 | reverse complement strand
TTCTTCGGGCCAGTAGAAGTTTCCTCGGGAATCGAACCAACCATGTTCTTGTGAGATCCCCATGTATACCACTCGGCTATCCTGCCACATTTTATTACCAAACAATGCCATATATGGACAATCAATTACTGATGAGATAAACGAGATCTTAGAACACCTTGTTCTACTCGGATCAGCCCGAGTCATTACTGCTCCCCCTCCCTCTCCCCAATATCAAACAGAATGACATTCTGACTTGTAATATTTATTCATAACGAATTCGTTTACAACTACATATACATAAGATATCGAACCATAAAAGGAGAAACGAAAAGATCAACTTACCTATCAGCGAAAACCATTTGCTTCTCTCCTCCACTATCACCAGTTTATATCTTCAACAACAACGGAACAAAGAAAAAACTTTTCTCAACAAGAATGAAACTGAAAGCGCATACCATATTGGGAGAGAGAGTAAAACGCTGATTCAAATGAGTATAAACATGAAATTATCAATTCTCAAACAGGGTTCAACTTTTGCAAAAAACTTTTTGGTCGCGCCATCAGGAAAAGATTTCAAGAAAAAAAACTTTTCTCAACAAGAATGAAACTGAAAGCGCATACCATATTGGGAGAGAGAGTAAAACGCTGATTCGAATGAGTATGAACATGAAATTATCAATTCTCAAACAGGGTTCAACTTTTGCAAAAATACTTTTTGGTCGCGCTATCAGGAAAAGCTTTCAAGAAAAAAAAACTTTTCTCATGATCAACATCTTAAGCGCCCACCACATCGGGAAAGAGAATCAGAAGTCGATTCTAAGAAGTAAAGAAAGAGCTTCAGAAGAGTTACAAATATGAAACGATGCAAGCAAAATGTTGAAAAAAAAATTCAAATAAACGAGGGGCCAATAAGGACTTCCCAGACTTTTTTTCAAAATAATTTCCGAATCGAGGCACAAGAGTGTGAAAAGCAATCAAATAACAAAGCCAGTTAAATTCTGAGAAAAAAAACCAACAGGACCCAACCAACAGGAAGGGGCACCTTGATCTATCCAATCATTATTGATTAACGAAGAAACTGATGAACCTCCCAGTTCTCGCACCGGCTAACCGACAAGAAGCGCGAAGTTGAGAGCTCACATAAAGCTAATAGAAAAACATATTTTTACAAACGTCATTCACCTACGTAGAAGATCGAGCAGAACAGTGCGCTCACTCCAAAATCATAATCAAGGAACACCCCTTACACCAAACGAATGTTGAAACGAGAATCTCTGAACAGTGAAAACCGAAAATAGACAAAAAAAAATGACACATAAGAAACTTTACAAGAAAAAAGAAACTTGAGGGGAAATTTGGGATCACCGATATGGGACAACCAATCAATAGTTTTGAAAATGAAGGGAGAAAAAGAACAAATGGTTTAACATTCCCCAAAAGAAACTGTTCCCGAACTTCGAAAGAATCGATGAAGCATTAAACAGTCAAACAAGGATTTACTCAGATAAACCACAATCTTTGATAGATCTGAGAATGGAGAAAATAAACAAACACGAAAACAGAAGTGGGGTTGTTCAAAGAAAAGACGAAGGTTTTCAATTTTCTAGAAACCAAAGTTTCATTCTCTTAGAAATCAATCGATCGAGATAAATAATATCCGAGCCAGCCTCAGTACCATGCTAAGAGTAAATGAGGTTGTGATATAACCAGGATTCAAACTACAACTCTCATAATGAACTCACAGAACAATTAGAAAATGAAAAAAAGACAACCAATCTGTTTCTTAGTAAGATGAAGTGTATGGCAAGTGATAGTTGATGATCATGTTCTAGAAAAATGTGTAGTAAGAATCGGAAGCACGACCGATAACAGCGATTCACTTCTGCTTCAATGAAATGATTCAGTTTTCATTTTCATGTGCCGCTTTTATGCAGAGCAGTCGTGCATATGGGACTTGAGAAGTCCAAGACAGAATGCAGAAGCAAAGAAGTTAATTGTGTTAAAACATATTGAATATAACAAGGCCGTGAAACGGTCGTCTTCTTCTGCTCCTGCCTGAGAAGCTGTGTTCAACGATTAGAGCATTTCATCTTTATAAATGATAGTAAGCATTGAACCATTTATGGATTAGTTTTATGCGCTGAAAAACTTAAGCCACCATTCTGAAATCTGATGGCATTGAAATATTTCTCTTATATCATTAGAAAAAAAACTATTTCCATCTCTTTTGAAACTGTCTATTAACATAATCAGGGAGAAGCTTACCATTCTCATCAGTTTACTTTTGAGAGGGGAATCTGGTGACTCATGCGATTAATAACTGCAAATCTATTATAAATCTACTGTGTAGGGGTGAAAACATCAAGCGGTTTATAGAGTGTGATACTGAATAGATCAGCGACAAGACCTCGATGCTGATATGGAAGGAAACATTGTGCGACAAAAAACATTGTGCAACATAAAAATCACTCTGAACAACCTCCAAATGGTTGTTCGTGAGAGCGTCAAGGCTCTGAAACATTTAAGGTACAACCATATCTTCGCTGATCCCTGTTGGCATCTCAAAGCTTCAACAGTTTTATAGCAGTTATTTGACGATAAAGAGATGCAAGTTTGGGCCTAGCACCTAGCAGATTAACGCCTTATTTGTCTTCATGAGCGAAAATGAGCACACAATACGATAGCTGATAGAACCAGGATCAATTATTTGTTTGTTTTCCTCATAAACTACATTCATTTGTATCGGGAATAGAAGGAAATGAATGCTAATGCTAGAACAAGAAAAGTCACAAATTCTGTTCTGTTCCCAAAATCAGTTCCGAATTTCTATTTAAACACTTCATGAGGCAGAATGAATGTTATGGCAAGAATTGAATCACAATAATGAATTCCAGCTGAATCATATCTTTCATACGTGAAATGAATAGATGATTACACATTTACGAAAACTATATAATGACCTATTTACCACAAAGTTTTCTAACAATTATCTCAATCCATAATACTAAAACACACAAATTCCTTTGCGGCATGACGCCATTCGCTCTTTTTATGTTTCAAAATGTTATATAATATAACTATTCAATTTCAACAGTTTCTTCTTGAAAACTATTTTCCTAGTCATTTCTAACTATTGTGGAAACATATTCAAAAGTTATAACAGAAAAATGAGAATAACAATGACTGTTTGGCGGTTTTGGGTAACGCTATGAGTCGGGAGCCAAACCACATGGAGACAGACGGAGTTTGTCTAGTATACGCAATAAAGGACTATCCCTAGTTATACTGGTATACGATAACCATTCGAGCACGGTATCCGTTGATAACAATATGTGATAACCTATGAATATAACTGTTCAATGATGAACTCTAACAAATTTCTAGTATCAATAATCATCATGAATCTTTTGTGGTGTTGATTGATTTGTTCTGCCAATACATGAGAGACGGAGGAAAAGCAAATATAACTGAGTAACATGGCTGTCCTCAACCATCCACAACATAGCTTCTCGTCGTTACGACTCTATTTTTAGATTCCGCCTTCCATTATTCGATCCTCTTCATTCCTGTACATAATTTTTTTAACGTTTCAATGTCTGATGTGTAAGCTGTACTTTTCTGACCACACAATATGGCAAACAAACTCTCCTTTTACATATTTATTGGCAAAGTAAATGAAATTTCGAGTTCACCTCAAGAACTTATTAACATTCTTCCTCTGCCTAATCAATATGTTGTACGTAAATGGTTTTTTTGAGACGAAAAATATTTGTTTCGGATCACATGAGTCTGCTTACGAACCGCAGACTTTTCCTCCTTACCTTTCGTTTTTCGACATCTTGTTTGCTCAAGTGTTTCCTATTCTTTTTCCTTTCCGGTTTCTTCGTATTCAAATTATTTGTGTTCGTATATGTTTTACGAATTTTTTTATCCCAATCTCGCTGACTTATTCAAAACTAAAAATAGACGAAGTAACGTTGGATATCTTATCTCCCTCACAACGAAATTTTGCATTTCACACCTTTTCATCTATTCAAACGGCTAAAAATAATAATAATAGAGTAGATAAGACATTTGTTTGGTAAAGATAACAAATTCGTGAGGAGATTCATTCAAATTCATAATTTCTTATGCTATATGACAATTACCTCAATAACTCTGTCATTACTGTCTGGCTTGTTTCTCCTAGCTGCATGTTCGTCAGCTAGGGTATTCCTAGTTCCTTCCAGACAAATAGACATAACTGAGTCAGAAGCTGAGATTTTGAGTTAACAGTTCGGCATTTTCAACGAGAAAATTAAACAAATCTTGATACAATTGTTGATATAACAAGACGATGTCTTGTAAGCACAAAAACTTTTCGTCTTTTTGACAGTTAGGCCGTTAAAATAAAGGATTTTTGCCATATTTCTATAAGTATCCATATCTTTCAACTATTACTGATGCTTTGATTGAAATTCAAATAAATATTTACATTAGTATGAATCAGAAGAAAAGGGTCGATGATGATGAAGAAGACCTTTTTCTGGCAGACATTTCTGTCCTTGTTAAATGTCGTGTGTGAACATCTTTGTTTATTCTTGTATACGATACAAGGACCTTCTTTTTTGCTCATTTGCATATTCATGATTAATCTAATAAGAATCAATGAGACAGCTATTCTAGTTGATAAACTCTTTGAACTGTTTATTTCATTTGTTATTATTAATTCTCTTAACCGTTTCAACTTCCTTGTTATTCCTCCATTTACTTCTCATTTGTTTATCATCTTATTAATTTTCGTTAAATGATTACATGGATTCATATGTGCTTTACCATGACAAAGCATAAAGCCAAATTGCGCTTTGTCCACCTAATCGTAATTTTTGTGATCACGAGCGGTCAGGCTTGCATGCTTGTGAGGCATATATGGCCATGACCATACATGAATGGTCCGTCCTCTCTTTTCCTTTCCTCATGCTGTACATTGATTTGACTATTTACTTAGCCATAAATCGAGTCTTAGGATCAATTGACGCCTCGTTTCGTTCCGAAGACCTTAGCCGACAGCCGCCCATTTTTGGAAATATTTATATTTGTACACATCTCTCATCTATGACAAAAACTTTTCATCTTAATGAAAACAATAGAAAAGTTAGTGGGTCTATGTCTCATGAATGTGAGCAATCTCTAATGCACTTGTAATCTATTCATTTCTTATCATAATGTATTAAACTTACATGTTTCTTACTATTAACATATAGTTGTCAGTAATTATATGTTAACATGGTCGAATAGAAGCATAAGAAGAAGACGATCATCTCTTACTCATTTAAGATGTTTTTAACAAATTTGTTGTTTGTTTTTATTCATTTTCATCTTCCCCTTCTACAACACCATCTGTATTCTAATGACTCATTCAAATTACGTGGATTTCCGTCCGTCAGATACTTTTCTCATTTTATATTCTGTTAGATGCAGTGAGCGGTTGATATCATAGTCCAGCCCATTCAATATTAGATTTCTTAATCTTCCCCTCTCCTCTCTTTTTCTTGTTTACTACAGTATTCTCTTGCTTTATATGTATTTTTCTTTATCGAAATATCTATTGCTCTTTTCTATCAGTTTTCAACCTCATATCAGATAGCTTTTCAAGTTTTTTTTCTTTCGCTGCTCTTTGTGATTCATCTACGTTTTCCCGATTCGCGTAAATCATACTATGGAAATCGTATGCAAAAAAAAATAGAAAAAAAAATGTTTTCTTTCTCTATTCCGTCTGAGAACATGATCTAGACACAATCATTTGCATAATTTCTTTCTCCTTTTTCTGTCTTTTATTTATATGATTCGATTGCTCTTAAACATTTTAAGGCATGGAGTTGCTCTTATCATTAAACCACCCAATATAATTTCCATCAATCAATATTATATTCTATTCAATTGGTTGTTAAAGCACTTAAAGCTGGGAATATCCGAAAGGAACTGAGCATGATTCACACAATTTCATCCTTCTATTATTCATATTTTTCATAACAACATGGCTTAAACAAATACAATTGAAGATTGCCGTATAGTCAGACGGTCAATCCCCGCATTCCATGGATTTTGAATTGATTGATCATAGCTGCATCCTTTTCTTGAACAAAACATAAGAAAATGATTGTTTTTATGAAGAAAATCGGAAGTTTGATCAGTGTAATTACTACTTAATAGGCGAATTGCTTATCGTTTTTTTGTTAAAAAGCATGTTTGTTTGATTTAAAATGTTTTATTTACTTGACTCATTGTTTTTCAAACTATGTCCACATCATGCGTTTTAATATAAATTTCAACATCTTATAGCCTTATGCTGCAAGATGTATTTCTCTAGAATACTCATTTGAGGACAAATAAGACATTCTTGAGAGTTCATGATATTGTTTGGAAGAAGTTAGTGTGTATCTCGTTGTCTGATTCATCACAAGCGACTTCCTTTCCTCCACCTACGCCTTTCTATTGCTCATAACGAACCTTATGAAGATGATGGTTTACATATATACTTATATAGTTACAAAAGAAATATTGAGAGTGTGTGAGAGACGAGACGAGAAATACTTCACCATGATACAGGGAGAAATGATAGACGCAATGTGAGGGAAACTCTTATAGATAGTTGGTTCTATTATGAACAAGCAAACGAGCCCGCAAGCTTTAAAGCCTGTGGGTTCTGATAACAGATAGCATTGATTTCGCAGGTCTAGCTTAGTCATTTCTTGCTCTGTTTATAAAACATCTTGTCATTTTTTAAACATTTTCCTTTCTCTCGCTACTTCTAATCATTAGCTTTACTGAAAGTGTTTTTTCTTTCAGTTACTTCATGAGGGAACCTTGGGTTCGACAGTCCTATCTAATATTAGCTTTACTCATAAGCAGCACATTAGCACAAGTTCAACAGTCTCCGAACAATGTTCAAAATCAGAATGTAGGGGCTCCAGAAGGAGCATCGTTATTCACTGGGACTGGAACCAACCCATACTATGGAGGTACATCATTTCGTGCTTTATCTCTCGTTTATGTTATTATGGAATTTATAGATAATTTGGTTCCCTTTGGTCCTGAAGTAGGTGATCTTGAGGTGAATCCCGGCCTACTCACAGGTGGTCAAACGATTGACCTGCACATGTTCTTCCCTTTCTATGGAGGACTTTATAACTACACCTCTGTTAGTTAAATTTTAATATTCAATGAATCCCTCTCCTTCATTAAGATTTCGGTTAACGGGCACATTGCTTTTGCCACAGTCATGGACCAGGGGCCAACTATTAATGTCGGTCCTGATATGACAGATTGGCCCAGGCTTCAAGATCCAGCTATGATAGCTCCATATTTGTGTAAACAACAGGTTCCAACTGGAATATGATGGTATTTCACATATTTATTTTAGATTCCTCAAGATGGTAATCCTGGACTGCGATCAGGAGTTTTTTATCGTCTCATGATGAGGCAATCCTTGTTTGGAAGGGGATCAAACAATAACCTAAACTACGGATCTATCCAGCCTTCCTCATTCTTTCAGCAATCAGCTCAACTTGTAAATATACTGACTTGATTATTTGATTTGAAAAAAATCATTTAGGCTTGCAAGGGAGCAGCAGACAAATATGTAAGATGTGATTCCAATTCTGATTACTTTTTGGATGAAATGATGAGACTTCTACAAGGTTCTTTGCTTTACACGTTCAGCTAGTTCACTTGAAAATTCAGATGGAGTCGTGGGAGCTTCAGCATTCCGAGCAGATGCTGCTTTAGTTGTTACATGGTACAATACTGCTTCAGCGATTTCTGGTCGATCTGATATTGATGTTGGACAGTTGGCCACTTATCAGCTTGTTTGGTTAACTGACGAGGTTTGTTTCAAATTTATGTGCAAATATAGTTTTTATATTATCACTTGAATCAATTGACCAAGTGAAAAGGCTTAAGGTGTGAGGAGCATCCCTTATCTCACTCAATTGCATTAATCGCCTTAAATAGTGTAATCAGTCACACATCATTACAATAACAGTTCTTTAAAAATTGTCCATTTCAAAGAATCTCACATTACACAAACTCTTAAGGCTGCAAGATTGAGTTATGTTATCTTGAACTACAACAAACTTGGTTTCGATGCTGCAGACTTCCGAGCAAACTCAAGAAGTGGTAGATGTCAGGTAATATAAAGGTTTCATATTTGTAAACATCAAATTGTCGTAAACGTTATAGTCTATGGCTATTTCGTCATTTACGATGATTCAGTTATCCAAATAAGGCTATCTTACATTCTCTCAGATAGTTGCCATTCACAAATTAGCATAACTCATACTCTTAGCTAACACCGATTTGAATCGGAATGCAACTGCTCTATTCAAAATAATTGAGAAAAATAAAGACACCTGAAAATCCACGTCACGTTATTCTTATCATGACTAGAAATCATTTATTTACGACTCTTATATCTCAGATGAAATTGAAAAATGTTTCTAAACAACGTTTATCCGTACATTACAGGCACTTTTCAATGGAGGAAACCATACAGGAACTGTACCTGTTGATCCCACCCAAATGTACAAAAACACACCAAAAGTACTTGCTCAGAGATCAGCACTTCCTCATTGGGGCAGAGGACGTTATGTTTTCCGTGTTGATGACGTAGTTAGACCCGGAGGTTGCAGTAACAAAACCGGAGGAACATGTAAAGACTTCATCACGAAACTCATACTTATCCAATTCTATAACAGATCCTATGCTGATTTATCCAAATATCGTTAACATGCTTGGAGAAATGACTGTTGATGTAAATGCTATTTGTCTTGATAGCACCCAAACATACGTATTGATGATTGAACAACGTCAAGCGGCCTCTTGCATAGTGCTCAACCCATCAATTGCTCGTTGTCATTTACCAAAAATTTACGATTGGGGAACCAAGACTGTCTATTTCCAACCTCAGAATGGTGGGGCAAACGATGAAAAAGCCTTCGTTGGATACATCTACTTCGGTTCGTCTCATGAGTTTGATAATTCATCAATAATCTCTTCTAGTTCCTCCAACATTAGATCCAATGAGGCTGGATATCGGAAATGTATACGATTGGTTCAAAAATCCTGTTCCATATAGCGTAACGTTAAGTGATTCATCATTTAAATATTTCAACTCTTCAGGTCATGCCTTTAACTTGGTATCCTCGTAATTTCACAAATCCTGACTTCATGACCCATACTCAGTCAATGAGATTGGGAGACGACTCCATTTACAGTGTACAACTGGGATTGTATGTAGTTGGATACAGAGAGTTCAAAGACGACGGAGTATGAATGGCTTATTCTTGAGAATATACTCATGTTTCTTTTCAGATCAAAAAGTTCAGACCTGAACATCGTGTGCTTTGTCGCCTTGCTACTTATAGTAATCGCAACACCTATGAGTATCGGTGGAAGCCTCAAGAAGAACGCATCAACTTGTATCAAGTAAGATTAAGTTGAATTCAATAAGCATTATTTTAATACATAAAGGTTGAACAATGGTACCTGAATGATTGGCAACGAATGAACGATCTCTTCAACTACAGATTTGGATATCTGAAGTTGGCGCCCATTAAGCCTAACAGTGATACAACACTTAACAGCCAGCCAACTCTTCTGTCAGGGTAATACTTTCATTATTTATATAAAGTTGAAACAATGAAATATTAAGATTGGTCTCTGCTCCAATTTCACTTCATTGGCTTTGGACTACTGATAACCCGAAGTTCCGAGGAACTACTTTCAACGCAAACGACGAATCTACTCGAGTTGATTTCGTAAAGAAGAAGTCTTTGGAAATGTGCCACGATTGGTTAGTATTGCAAAGTTTAAGACTATATATATCCACGCTTAAGGTATAACGAAGATGGAGCTCAATGGAACTTCATTCGCGATACTGAAACCAACTCATCTTGTCCTTGCACTGAACGTCAAGCCATTGCTGATCTCGGTCGCTTCATGCCTCACCCTCGTTGTTCTCAAGTAAGTCTCGCTTCGTATGATATAAATAAAATGTCCTTAAGGCTTTCCGTGACGTCACTTGTACGACAGCTATTGGAGCTCGAAATTGCTACATGTCAGCACAAAACGT
Source organism: Auanema sp. JU1783 (assembly GCA_943334845.2). NCBI lineage: Eukaryota > Metazoa > Nematoda > Chromadorea > Rhabditida > Rhabditidae > Auanema > Auanema sp. JU1783. The sequence continues at coordinate 516,316 of CALQYR020007450.1, read as the reverse complement.
TTATGGATCTTACGCTGGTAATGGTAGACATTTCTCCAGCGAGAACACAGCGTATGTTTATCCGTGTCCGAAGACTTTTTAGAAAAACTATCTTGCAGACGTTTCCCAACCCATTATGGTCAAGTCTGTTGCTACGACGACGTCGGACATTTGATGCAAACGAGTTATCAACCTGTCATCAAGGTAGTCAGAAGTGTATATGATCTCTATAAACAGTTTCATGTAGGTAACACCGGAAGTTCCTTATAATCCTGGTTTCCCAATGCGAGCTTATGAGTTCGGAACATCGCCGTACATGGGGCAGTATGAAGTTAGTTCAGGTTAAGCAAAATAACAAAAATTATTAATATTAGGTACCTGGCTTATCGGCGTTCCACAATGATTACATGCCTTATTTCCTTTGCTGTAAATTTGCTGATTTCCGTTGTCAAATGTTTTACTGGAGGAGACCATCCAGTGGTTGTCAAGAGTATCAGCCTCCAGCTTATGGTTGGGCTTATTAGCATTCCTTTCGAGCTAAAGTTATATTGTTTAGGTGAGGGAATGGGTGCTGGAACATTCAACACTATTGACAATGACAAGTTTGTGTTCAATGAACCAGGAGTATTCAATTACTTATACATCCCACAAACACAAATTTCACCTGAAGTCAAAGTTCAAGTTAGAATTGAACGATATCCAAATCGTCGAGTAGATTTCAGTGAGTTATGAAAACTGGTTTCAATCTAACTTTCTTCATAATTAGGTTTGCTCGGACGCTATATGGGCCAATCTGATTTAGTCCAACCAACAAACGTAACAGTTATAACTGGTGTAGCTCTTGAAGCCACTGGAACTGACAGAGTTCATATTCTGGCAAGGAAAGATACTCGTCGCTTCCGTTATCGAACCAGTATCATAGTCGGCAACATCCTCCGTTATTTCGATACAATGCGAATTCAAAGATTCAAAGGTGTTTTCTACTTGTTTATCGAGTTAATGAGACGGAAATTTCAGGTGTCTTGGTTTACGTGAATAACGTTGAAAGAGGTCAACCGGAAATCTATGCTGTTTTGGAAGAAGCCCAAATCGGTATCAGAGTTCGCGAATCTTATGCTTTGGATATTGATCGACTTTCGAACTATCAAGAAAGTATGGGATTACTCAATGTCGCTCTGAGTGTTCCTCCTCAATATGGAGTTGTAAGTTAACCCTTGTTAGATGCGTTTGAGTAGGAAACGTTTCCAGAGACCTGATGGAGATAAAACTCGTGAAGTAGAATCGCGACAACGCTATAACCTCCCTAGAGTTACTGGGTTGATGCGTCCATTCCCTGACCAAACATCCAATAGTTACATGCAATCTCTGACTATCAACGACGTTAACTCTGAGCAGTATCGTCAGCAAATTATCAATATGTGTAAGTCAAAAACGAAGCTGGAAAAATGATTGAATTTGTCTTCCAGATCGCGTTCAAGGCTCTGGAGAATCTGGTAGTGAACAATCACTCTCCGCATCCAATAACCAAGGCCTTCCAACTGATAACATGTTCACAACTAGTAGAGATGAAGATAAGAAATTCGAGGTAGCTTGTTAGATCATTTGATTAACGAAACATCTGATTCAAGGTGTTCCCCGAAGCGGCTATGAAGAGTGGTCCAATTTACCAGACAGCGCCTAAGTACCACACGTTCGTAATCTTGTTGAGAAAATTCTAATGATTCTAATTTTTAGTGGAATCTGGAGATTCTATCCCATAACAGGAATGTCTCTGAACCAAAAGCTCCAGAACTGTCGTGACCTTCAAACACAACCTAACAGTACGTTTCGTAGTTTCAGAACTTTCTCACACTACTTCTCTTTTTCAGTTAACCAACAACCACTCCAATCACAACTCACGGAATCCTACGGAATGTCTCAATGTCCAGATAATCCAGGAGCAATCATAACAGAATGTGGAGACAGTGTTTCTTGCGAATTTGATTACACCACTTTGAACTCACGGGTTTTCTACAATTTCAAAAATTAGTACTAACTACTTGTTTAGGTTCTTGGAACCTCCATCAAAGACCAATGGAACATTTTCACAACAGAGCGAATGGATGCGACCCGATCATGTAAGTTGGATAACCATGAGCTCCCACTTATTCTAAATTTCAGATAACAGTTGTGGTCCTATCAATATAGAATACCCAGAATATCTTATGAAAACGTCGGCCATGTACTCTGCTTATCTGAGTGGAGATGTAGCTCGCTTCGAATGCTTCCAATCTCACTGGATTAAAGGAACTCATGAGTACAAATGTAAAAAGGATTTCAATTCACCTTTTAATCAACTGGATTTGTTTAGGCGGAATCGTTGTGGATAGAAACCGTCCAAATGAATACAGATTCGAATGGAACAAGGGAGATCAACCATGGTGCAGATCTCGTGAAAAAGAGAATTTCCTCACTTGGCTGGCTGCCATTCTTGGCACCTTAGGAGTTATATTGGTGAGCACACTATAAAGAGATAGCGGTTTACGAAGACGCTTAGGCAATCATGTTCATTTTCTTGTGTTGTTGGTGTATGAAAGTTCAACGGAAAGCGGAGATGGAGAAAAACAACTCTAGCAATTCGAACAATTCCATTCTCGACAAGAGTTCCTATAAAAGAGATCAAATGGTAGAGATAACCAAAAAGTACTGAAATGTATCGTTATGTTTCAGCTGTTTGAAAACGAACCACTTCAAGAAAAGGATACATACCGAACAACAAATCTCGAAGATGATGCCTACACCCCGACAAGGTTGGCAATAATGCGATTGAAAACTTTCTAAAAAAACATTTTTCAGAAACAACAGAGCTAGAAATTCTCAACTGTCGACTCCTGATCCTCGTTCCTTTGGTTATCAAACAAGCATATAAAGGACTTAATGGATTGGCGTCATAAAACTATTCCATGATCTCCACCAAATTGCTTTTCATTTATACTTAGCTGAAATTGTTTCAATTATTTATAACATATTTCTCTTGAGGAATCTAATAACTTTTCGCTGCTGAAAGCTGTTTCCATTATCTAGCAGGTACCTGCATGGTGAAAACATATCAAAACTGTGTTGCTCCTTAGGGTTATCAAAAGTCGTTATGTTGACGCATTTTATCATTACAATCTACTCTTTGTATATCCCATGACTGATGATGATGATCAATTTCTTTCTTAAATCTAAGATAATTTGTTTTACTTTTATATTCTTACCATATTCGAACGGATTCATAAATATTCTCAAATAGTTATCTCCAGCTTCAAGAATAGAACCTCATAACAACTGTAAAGCTAGTTACTTCATCAGATATTCTAGGCTAACCCTGGAAATATTAAGATGAACGTCCTGATTCTCAAACTCCTTTCTTTCTGGGGGATCTTTTTACCTTTTCACGATTTCTTTGTCGAACTGTTTCTTGTCTCGATCCTCATCTCACACATTGCTTATCTATGGTTTCATCGACCCGATTTCTAAGAAATTTTTATATCTGGCCGTCCTCTTTTTGTCTCTATCCACGTCTTCGAAATCAAGTGACCATATTTGTTGGAAAGAGCTTCCTTCTTCAATTGCTTCTATGGGGAATCTGTAATGTCATCATCACTACTCATGAGAAATTTATATACATCTACCACGGCTAGGTAAGCCTCCTATTCTTGATTATTTTATTATATGGATATACGCGATTACAGTGCTGCTTTTTATGTTGTATGCTCGACATTTTGCTCCTTGTTAGGCAAAGTTATCGTCACAAGGTTTTTCTTTGATTATCCCACCGTCATTCTGCTTCTGCAAAATGCAACATCACTCTTTATAATCGAAGTCTTAAGGTACATTCCTGTATCCTATTCAATTGAAAGCAATTGTTCAGAATCATTAATGTATTGAAAATATCTCCTTATTCATTTGATCGTGGCAGACATGTTATGTTACCATCAATGCTCCTCTGCTTCTCCCAGTGGATAACTGTCTGTTCATTTGAAGGCATTGGACTACCTGTATTTGACTCCATGAAAAGGTACTATTTATGAAAAATGATGAAGACTCACGATTTTGTAGACTCACTGCTCCTTTAATCATTATTGTCTCTATATTCATTCATAAACAATCCCGGTACGACAAGCATCAAGTTGCTGCTGTTGTAGCTTTATCACTCATATCGTTCATCACAGGTGAGACACAGCAAGACATAGTCCATTTACCATTCTATTGTTAAGTTAATTTGGAAATGTCATTGGACCGTTACTCTTTCATGTACGGGATCATTGCCGCACTCTTCCAGGCAATAGCATACGTTCATTTTGAGAGATTATCTCAGAACTTCGAGGTAAAACTGAAAAATAGATAAAAAAAAAACTATCAGAGGCTTCAGGCATCTGAACTTGTCTACTTACATTGCTTCAACTCATTAGTCGTTTACTTGATTGCTGACATCGTACAAGTGGGTTCTATCTAATAAATATCTCTTGTGATTCTTCCATCTAGGATGAGATCCGTGATTCTTTCATGTTCATGATGACATCCGCTCACCCTCTGTTCTCCGGCGTTTTTTTGATTCTACTTTTTTCATCCCTTCCTCTACATTATGCCACCTTCTACACTATCCAACACTTAGGAGCCCTTAACACACAAGTTATTAGTAATATTCGTGCTGCCTTCCAGGTATACAGATGTTTTGAAAACACACCTATTATAACGAGCTTTTAGATCTTGATCGCATACGCCTTCTCCATCTACATGTTCTATGGTGTTGGCTTCGGAATCATGAACTACCTTGGACTTCTTGCGATTATCCCAACAGCATACTATTGCTTTTTGACTTTTAGAAATGATACATCTTTAAAAATGCCCTGGGCAACTAAGGCTTGATTGGAACAGTGGAGAATTTCAATTCAACAAGAATAATTTTTGATACAGAGTTCCAAAAGATTAATAAAATTTATTTTCATACATTATTTCTGCTCTTAATTATAACCGCTAAAAACGCGTGTTCCAAGTGAAGTGAACACGGAAACTCTTACCAACTTTAATCTACTTGACTAGGCGTATTGAGAAAAGCACAACGGAAAGCAACCGAGAAAATAAATTAAAACGGGAAAAAACATAGAAATCTTTCAAAAAACCCAAAGTAATGGATGAAACACTGGTAAACCTGGAATGGAAAATGACATGGAATATTATTGCCAGATTAATATTATATTAGTTCTTTAAAAACAGTGATTTACCATCCCTTAGGACGAGGGGGCACAGTTGGCAAATTTGGGCGGGGAGGTGGTGGTGGTGGAGCAGGACGATTAGGTATGACTGGAACTGCGTTTTGCATTATTTGCGGGGGCGCGGATGTTTGCGTATTATTAACAGTGCGCATTGAGAGTTGTTCGAAATCAGCGAAAAGTACTGGATTTGAACCTCTATTTGGGAGCGATGACGAAAATGGTGATGAGCTTCTGAAAAAACTGATCAGGTTTAACAATACGGACAAACAAACCGGTTGTCAACAGGCCAGTCTAAATCTGCCAAAGCTGTAGAAGAGCCCTGTTGAGGAATCCTTTCGCTTCTTCCGGATGCAGGTCTGGGTCGGTCTGGTACCGATCCCGGAGCTAGACTAGCGATTTCATCATCATCTGGTATCGAAAAGTTAAATGAATAACGGATGGAAAACTACCATCAAATTCAAAAGTAGCAACAGTTCCTGAATTATCTTCTTGCGGAGTAAACAAATCTTTTTGGTCGAACATCGTCGAATCAATATTAAGATTATCTGTCCAAGAGGGAGACTTCAAAACCACAGTCAGTGTTCTTCGATCGGCTTTAAAATCATAGTTTGAATTCTTAAAACTGCCAATCATACCTCCTATTGGCACTCCGTCCATGCTTAAAGCAGCTAAAGCTGATTCACCAGAATCCAGAATAATCCACAAGAAGTTATCTTCATATCTTAAGTTATTAAATATGATGGGTTAACTTTTAAAACATTCTCACTTGCTCGCTAAAACAACAGCATTCAATTCCATTAATTTTTGAACTATGTCCCCATATGCAGTATGTGGGAAACGGCTAACTCCTTCGAATGAACACAAGATTGTACCGTCAGGTGGGCCCATAGAGCTGAAGAAACAATCATACGATAGTCATCCATGTTCATAATTTAGTATGTACCTCAGTACATCTTCGAATAGAACAGCACATTTCAAAGCTTCCACTTTGTACGCATTAATACTGAACAGTGATCCAACAGGTCGATGATCAGAAGTTTTGATTTCGGAACGATAATACCTTGATTATTTGACATTAAAATTAATGATAGAATATCTATTTTACCTCAATAACTGAGTATCTCGAGCATTTCTATCATCTTTCCATAAGACTCTATCTGTCCATGCCGGTGTTCGACATTTTTCACTCGTGTCATAATCATCACTGAACGTGTCGTACTTGTATGTTGGTGCAAATGTGAGCTTTCCTTCGCTGAATCCAACAAAAGTCTAGAAAAGAAAGTGATGGACAGAAGGAAGCCTAACTCACATTTCCCATAGCTTTTTGTTGCGTCAGTTGATCATTCGGCACTAACTGTTCGAGCTGATTATTAGCTACTGCTCTTTTGACTTCTTCTCCTCCGAGATTTATCCTAACCATTATCATCTATTTTGTATGAGATTTTTTCCCGATTACCTGTAGTTGAAATCACCCAACCAAAAAACAACATCGCAAGATTCTACGTCTCGCCCTTGAGCAAATCTAATTTTTTTCAATGCACTTTGATAGTCTTCGTTGCGATCTTTCACCTGTGAAACAAGAATGTTATGTTGAGCTAAAGCTAATTTTACCTCATTCTGTCCCGCAGCAAAGTGAGAGCACACAAAACATACACTAGTTGAATGCACTACCATGCGGAACGCAACTGAGCCCTAGAGAGAACCTGATCATGAAACTCATACGTTTACTAAATTACCTTGTTTCCAGTCGTTCCTCCCATTCCCGTTTTCACTGAGGAAACGGAAAAATCTTTCATGAACGGTGCCAAATGATTACGAACGAAGAGAAACAAACAGACTCCGACCTAGAATATGAACTATAAGCACCTAGAGCTTGACTTACTAGTTGTTCACAAGCAACCATAATATAGGAAGCTTTCTCTAATAATGTTTTTCTGATCGACTCTGTCCATACACGCTGGTTGGTCAAGCTATAGTTCGAGTTTATAACGAGTCTGCATCGATAAAATACGATACCTCGTTTTCATCATGTTAGTTGCATTCAAATCTACCAACTCTTCTACACCAATAGCAACCACATCAGGCAGTTCATCCAATTCATCCACACATACTTAAACTTTCAGTATAATGAACATTGATAAGTTCTCAAAACCTAAGCTGGCTCTATTGAATATCCAATCAGATATATTTGCTTCACTACGAAAAGCAACATTATGGATGTTTTTTCCACCATTGACGTTCCATGTTCCAACAAATATTTTTATAGGGTTGGGAATAGTGACCTCTTTAGATCTCTCTACCAGCTGAGCTACAGCATTGGCATACTCTGAAATCCGAAAATGAATAAAGCGTAACCAACAATTGCAACAATAATAACAAATTCAAATTACAACACGTGTTTACCACAACATTTAGACTTACCATGAAAATAATAGTTAGCTAAAACTTTGAAATGGAACAAGTAAGGAAAAAGTATGTACCTTGAATAACATTTGATGGAAACAGGTTAGAGGCTTTGTCAAAAAGCTTTGAATCGAAGGAGCATCCAGCCAAGAAAAGGTCGAACGACTCTTGTTTAGAACCATCCATAAGATTGTTTTGAATAGTACGAGCAATGGATCGCGATGCGTCTTTCAACTGTTACAGAGAAGTGAGATTTGTTTCCAAACTTACGCCTTACCTTGTTCTTTCCATCTAATGCACCAGTACCTGCATATATAGTACTGCATTGGTCTCCGTTTTTCTGCCATAGATCTTTCAAAATTTCTTCTATTCTTTGTTGGATATTCACTTTTCCAGCATCAAGATCCAACGATGCTACTTGCGCTCCCACAGTCTGAAGATGTTTTGAATTTCGAACAAATACCTAGAACATACCGAAAGCCCAACGATCGTCTGAACAGAATTCGTTCTGTCTAAACAATCCAAACAGTTTACGCGTAAAACACCATGCTGTTGTCTATTAGAGAAAAAAAGTTTAAAATGAATATGAGAGCTCTTACCTTTTGACGCTTCCTCCAGAAAACACTGTGAAGCCGAATCGTTGTTGATGAGGTTGTAACTTCGTTTTCAGAATATTGATAGCATCTTTGGATGACTTAGTTTGAGCGTGATAATCAAAGTCGATGAAATCAATCTGATCAGACATTTTAGTGCTTTTATGTTGTTTCTGAAAAAGCCATTGAAGAGCCAAACATAATCAATGATGTACTCTGAAAGCCTCAGCGAGCATTCTTTCTCCCTCTTTATGTCCTAAGAGATTAACAACTACGGCATCTTCGTAAGTCTCCAGAAGCCCAGACATGTGTCTAAGATTTCACTTGAGATAAAAACTATTCATGAATAATACCTATGGTAAGCTGGAGCACTTGCTTCGAAAGCCCGTAATTTAACCTTATGTGAGCCAACCTATGAAAAACATATATGAGAATCATGAAACTTGTGAAAAAAAATACCTGCACGCCTGGCTGCTCCCAGAACAAAGGAATCGACCCTCTTACTTGTATAAGAGAGCTTTCACAATCATCGAACACAATCAACTGAATCAAACATTTTTCTAGCTAATTTAGTTCTAATTTACCTGTTCTGTTTCTACAAAATTAGCTACATGCCCTAGATGGTTTGCCCCACGAACATTGAAGCGCGTTCCTACTCGTTCACAGCTTAATCGTGAAACCAGTGCAACACGTCCGGTTCTATGTCCAACATAAACAGTTCTTACTAGAACAGATCTGAAATCAAATCATCGAAGACATTACTTTTATGAAATTAATATGAACAACCGCTCATCGTGTTAAAATGAAAAATCTCAACTCGCAGATTTGTTTTCATTTCAACTACGTGAAAAACGTGAAGAATGAATATGCTAATTATGCAGACAACAGAAAGCTACGATGAATAATTAGCTTACCCAGCCATGCATTTCAAGAGCCATTGATCAGTGTCAATTCCAAAGTAGTTAAATGGAAAATGAAGGGATCTATTCCTGAAAAAAATTTTGGATACTTGTACTCGGATACAAATTCAAACCAGAAAAATCGATTATCACTCTCTTTCCCATCATAACGGCGCTGAGAACAAGATATGAGATCATACTTATTCGATGCAGAAAAATAAAACATTCCAGAGGAGAGTAGACGTTGAAGCTAAAGAAAATTTCAGAAAATTAGTTTATATGTTCAATTCCGTTACATCTGATATTCTAGGATCGATATACTCTACATTCCCTACTGTTTTTAGAGGAATGAATTCACAGTTAGTTACTTTAAGTATGTCTGCATTGTAGAGCTGACCCACAGAGAGCACCCCCGTTACAGCAACAAGCAAAGATTCTTCTGAAGTTTTGACACTACAAATGGGGAGTGAAATAAAAAATCAATACCTTTGCTTAGTCTCAGTACTCCCATTATTCCATAAGCATCCAAGACTTTGGCATGATGTCTTCTTTCCACCTCAGTAGCATCAGAATCTGAACGAATGCTTTAGTGATACAGTAAAATGATTTTGATATACTGAGAGCTAGTATTGCTCCATTCTGAAACTGTAGAGAACCATCTTGTCCATTCTTTTCTACTAATATAGAAAGGGGCGCCTGGACATCTGTACGTCTCCAAACGCGGACGCCCCTCACAGACATCGGGGAAAAGTTCTAAATCGAAGCAGATATACAAATTATGTGGGAAAATGAAGAAAAAGTTTGGAAAAGGTAATGAAGCAGATCCATGAATAAGAATACTACTGCCGTTCTACTTCTCTCATTCTCTCATGGGTGTCGTATCGATCTTCCCCCTCCCCCACCCACCCCAGCCAAGCTTAAGCATCTAGGCTAATGCTATGTCGCTTGCTTTAAATTGATTATTGATGTTTTCTTTCTCCATTTTCTACGATTTTGACAGAAATTTAAAGGTAGATCGTTGGCAGAGAACCAAATTTAGTAGTCTCTTCAATATTCTCAGTTTACCATTTATTGGAGAAAAACAAATGAAAAAAGACAACGAAAAAAGAAATAATGAAATCAACAACGTGAAATGAGACCATATAATGCTCACATAAACTGTATACAATATATAATAATAAATGTAGTTGGAGTGGTTGACAGAAGATATCTATAGTAATAAGATACTCTGCTTATCATCATCGATATCACAGATCTTCTTTGTTTGCAACACATTGCTTCAGTTTACTTCCCAATGAATGTAGCAAATGTCCCATGAGTGGATCATCACATTCTATTCCTGATCCACCTTGTGTTAAAACTGCTTGTGAATCGTTCTCCAAGATCACTTTTACTCCGTTCTCAGCTTGTGTAGCTGATCCTTCACCGCAAACCTAGAAACATCTTAACATCTCTAGCCGTTCACGAAGATACCTACTTCTTCAATGGTTTTTATTAACGCCTCTTCTCTACTAGGGAGGTGTTTGAAATCGGGTAAATCTGAAAAGTTCGTTATATTGGAAGCAAAGAGATAGTTATCGGACATTTCTCAGGGATAGGATTTGCTTCGGCATGGAGTATTGCCGCCAGAACAGCATCTGCGTACATGTCATGAACAGGATTTGATTCCCATTCAATTATACATACTGATGATAAAGAACACCAGTTTACCGTGATTTTCCCCTAAAAAACAAAATTGTAAGAAATTTTGGAAAAAAAAATTACCTCGAAAACAGATATGGTATGTGTAGGTGCGGATGCTGTGGTCGGTTTCAGTTCGGCAACTAATTCAGCATCATCATTCAACTGTCTCAAATTGAAAAGTAGAAGTGCGAGTCCTTGACCATAGAAAATAGATTCTTTTTGAGTAAGTCTAGACGATGACAGTTCGGTATATGCTGAAGATAATTTTTGAATATGTTCTGAATGTCATATCTACCGCTCAGATCCTTTGGGTCCATGATGTGATAATTGAACTTTCTCTTAACCAATACTCCACTGATAACGTCACCATCCTATAACACTACCGTGTTCTTTCAAGTTTGGAAGTATTTTACCTTAGGCATTTCTACTGCCATATTACCTACAACTTTAGCTGTTTTTTCTCCGCGGAAGTGGAGCTCAATTCTTTCAGTGTTTTTTGGATTATGAATCTATAAACTCAATAGACCAGTAGTTCGACGAGGAAATACCTCAATGGGGATATTCTCGTCTTCGAAATTTCTCTGAATTCCAGCTTTGAGCCTATTCATTTCATGTACTTCTCCATGAACGAGAATCTTAAACAAGTTTAGAAGAAGCCTTCAAAGGATCGTTTACCAGATGAGGAGGTCGCTGAGATTTAACAAAATTAGTTGTTTGAACAAAATCTGTGTGCGCAGAGAACGATATATATCCAACCTAAAAAATTATAGAAAACAAAGACAAAAACCTCTGGTTTCATACCTGCATCCTCATAGGTAAGCGCTCCCCATTCATAGCTTGAATTTCTTCTGGCTCCGTTAATATATACTAAAACAAACGTCTTCAAGCAAAAAGAATAAAAAAAAACTTTTGCTGGAGTTCCTTCAACGCAGTAACCAGCGATGATGCATCCATTTTTACTGTCAACACACCATTTCTCAAGAAGCTCCCGACTTAAACCATTCTGAAGCATACCAGGAGAAGCTAAAACTACACATGGTCCTGAATCTTCGAAATGTTCCATTCCCTAATAAGAGGAATCATTTGATATACTACTAAGAACTTTGTGTACTTTTAGATTACTGACGTGTTTGAAGACGAATGGATTATTGACGGCAATCTGTTTTTGAATTCTCTGATTCATTCCACTTACGAATGTTTGATACACTGCCATACATTTCTTAGCAAGACTTGAGGCATCTAAGAGGAAAAACCCGTCAGTATCAGCACATTACTTCATATCTTACAGTAGACAGGAATGTCATGTAGATCAGGATGAGCTTCCCAGTATTCATCCAGAATAAGTAAAAGTTCCTGGGCTCTACCCAAAGCGAACGCTGGGATGAGACACCGACCACCTCGCCCAACAATTTCATGAACCATTTGAGTGAATCTGGAGAAAAAATATAATATTCATCTGTAGATCATAATATAAAAAGAAACCTTTTCTCTCTCTCATCTCGATCTTCGTGAATTTGGGTGCCATAGGTGGATTCCTTAATAAAGTAATATACATCGCTTATAGTAGAACTTACTGAAATCAGAACATCTGGAGCAATGCTGGGGATCTCAGCTGCGCATAAATGTCGATCTTCCAAACAGGAGAAATCTCCGGTATAGAGAGTTTTCACACCTTGAAGAAAAAAAAGAGTTTACTGAGTTAGGGATCATCAAAACCTGCTATTTCAATCATGAACATACAAGCACCTAATACATGGCCCGCGACGTAAGGCCAGAAACGTATTCCGTTGACTTCTTTTTGTTCTTGGAAATCAATAACCTGTAATATTAAATTTTGTAACTTTCAAAATTAAGATAATATAATGAGCACCTCAATTTTTTCCATACATCTCTCTAAGTCATCTTCAGAGTATAACATATGGCGATCACTGCCTCCTCCGAACTTGGCAACCTGTAAATATGATCAGTCATACTTGCTGTATAAGTCTCTCTGAACCTTGATATAATCTCCCAAGAGCATACGGAAGATAGCTTTGGTGGCATGGGTCATGAAACATTTTCCTCTTTAAAAGAACTTATTGAAAGGAAACTAAGGAAGGTGTACCGGAAAGCTGTTTTCTCGAGCAACCATGGTAGAGCACCGGCATGATCCAAATGAAAATGTGTGATCTGCAAAAAAAATGATTCCTAAAAATCTTGTTCAAACAAACCAAAAGTAGGTCCACTTTTTCAACATCGATAAAATCAACAAAAGGTAGTGCGTCCACTCCGTGCATACCAGGATGTACTCCGCAATCAAGCTTAAACATGTGTTTCTCTAAGTCAAACTTATGAGTGCCAAAGTTACCAGAATGCTCTTCCCTTTGAATTGGAGTAAATGGCATGATCGTCCTACTTCTTGCCCAGATCCCCTGAACTCTAACTGTGAATTACTATGAATCTATAAGAACGTACAGAGGTGTAAAACATAAAATGTCTGAATTGTCTCCACCAGGTTCATCAGACATTCTGAAACTTTAAAAGAATTTGTTCGTCATGTGCCGTGTGTACAAATAGTAACTATGAAAGTAACATGGTGTGTTAGAAGTGGAGAACAGACAAGATAAAACAAAGCTTTATTTGGGGACTGATATACGCACATGAGAAGGAAATGCAGATATGTTAAACGAAATTAAAAGCACTTTTCAATAGCAGAGAGAAAGAGAGAATGACTGGAATGCGTAATATCAACTAAGAGATTTCTAAATATCTCTTAAGACTCCAATAGCTCTTAGTACTTTACAAAGAAAGAATAAATACAAGCAGACGTTCCTGACGTAGTCAGACAAAGATTATTAATTATATTATTAAAACCACTATACATTGTAGAGTAAATACATGGTAAAACGAAAAGATGCTAAAACTAGTCTTTCGCAGTAGAACGTGCATCTTTTAACGGCTCAGCCTTAAAAATCATAATTTTCCAATCATTTTTTGTTTTTACCCACCGTTGCACTAATTGCCACTTGATTATATCGTCCTTCCATCGTGTTGGGCGACTTCTTGAACTGCTTTGGAGCTACTCCCGAGTAATGGGGTGTTGAATTTATCTGTTGGTGTCCCGCGTCCTCATACATCTTAATCTGTAGATGAAGAGATGCTATGACGTACTATATCACGAACCGGATCAGTCTTCATTGAGTAACTATTCTGAGAGATAGGAGCTTGACTAGATGGAACTGTCAAACTTTGGCTCCCATGCATATCCATTGAATGACTAACTGAAGTATTATTAATAAAGTGTTGAGGAGGCTGTTGCAATTGCTGTTGAAGTTGGCTCTGAGGCTGCGAAGTAGTATGAACTCCATTATAAGAGATATGTGAAGATGTTGGTTGCGCAGCTTGTAAATGATGTTGCAACTGAGATTGCTGTTGACCAGCAGATTGAGGAAGATGCTGGGATTGCGTTGGCGCTTGATGTTGAGACTGTGGCTGAGCAGCCATCGAATGTTGCATCGGAGAATGAGGATGGACTTGCTGTTGCGTCGAAGTAGGATGCTGGTGTTGAGATTGATTCGGGAGATGATGTTGTTGTGAATGAGGAGGAAGAGACTGTTGTTGACTATGAGATTGCTGGTGTTGCATGTGTTGGGAATGTTGTACATGCTGAGCTTGTGAGCCATGAGATGGAAGCTGTTGATGCTGTTGCCTTCTTTGATTAAATTGCTGCTGCAACATTTGTCCAGTTGTTTGACCACCAGAGTACTGTAATTATAGTTATGAATTTGATGGCTATACTGAGATACTCACAGGGGCTGAGGATTGCGAAATAACTCGTGAAGGTTGAACTTGAATAGAGCGAACAGGCAGAGGAGCCTGAAACATCTGATAAAATTACTATTAAAGAAAGTGAAGGTACGTTTTGAGGCAAAAAGTTTTGTGAATTTGGACCAGCCACAGACACAGGAAGATTGCCGCCTCTTGACGGTGAGGAAGAAGGTGAAGACACGGAAAGCTGAGCACTCGCACGCTGGAATCAAGATCCGATATAAATGAAATGTTGAAGATTCATACCTCCGTTGATACATGCAACTGCTGCTGAGCAGTTTGTTGCCCATGAGCTCTCGCTTGGGTGAGCAGCTGAGCAACAACTGCAGGAGAAGGACTTGCTGGTTCAGTGCTGGCAGATGATCCTGGAACAAACCAAATAGAAAAACTGATATTTGTTAAAGAGTACCACTAGGCTTATGGTGGGCTTGCGTTAGATGGTTTTGTAACCCTTGCGTGGTTTTGTATCTCTTCGAGCACTGCTGGCATTTATGTGGACGAGCTCTGATTAAGCAGTTACAGCAAAAGTTAAAGAATTAAAGAAATACGCTGCATATTTCGTTGGACTCGATGTTGTTGCTGAAGGAACCGGAGGTGCTGCGGTTTCAGTGGTCGGGGCGACGCTGTCTTCTTGACTAGATGCATTATGAGCTGTTCTTATGTGTTGTCTGAAATTAACACACTCTGAGCTTAAAAAATGAGAGCGATTACTTCAAAGCAATTTTGTTTTTGAATCTTTTCCCACAATTCACATGAAGACATCGGATCGGTAACTCTGTGTCGCTTTAGAAGAGTTTAATCGAGAAAAAAATTCGCAGCTTACTTCTGACTGTTCTCCTCGTAGTCATCATTTCCCGCTTCACTGATGACATCATCTTCTACTGACTTAGTGCTACGATTTCTGAATTATACTATAATTCACATCAAAAACACATTTTCGTACACTGCCGTGACTTTCGGAAATCCACCTGATTTCATTCCAGGTGCTGGTCGTTTCCTATGATGATTGAATGACACTTTCACAATTTCAGGCGCACACGGTTGTGGTCGATAAGGAGTTGGAAAAACCCTAGAAGTACCTTAATAAGGGAAGAAATAATGAAAAAGGCACCGTTGAAAAGCGCTTAAAGGCAAATTTGGGGCTGTATTATGTCTTCCATCTTCGCCAGAACTTGAGCATTTTTGTCTCTCCTCTTCAAACGGTGCTAAAAACTAAAGTTAAAGAAGGAATAAGTCCAAGTTCATTACGTATATGTGTGAGTTCTATATGTGCTATCAGATCGTATAAACTTCGAAAATGAAGACCACAACTAGCATAAGCACACGAATTAACAGAGAGAAGAGAAAGTGACATTAGCCAAACCCGCTACTGAAACTGAGGATAAAACATATCAAACAAGAGAAGGATTGATACACATAGGTTTTAAACCTAGCACGATCAAGAAAATGCGAAAAAAAAATAAAATTTGTTCATAACATAATCTGATTATGTACAATAATTATGCACTACTGCGGGTGACCGACAGCACGATTATATCTATATTTCGGCAGGAGAGGTAGCATGTAACGTAAAATACTTGAGCAGGTAGGATCCATCATTCGCAAAAACACTTGATTCTGGAAAGTATTTATTAATAGTTATACAACACACCATTCGAACATTATAGTTCTGAACTATACATTCCCCAGCCAGAGTTTTCAGTGAAGGTGGTTTTAACCACATTTTTTGGCAAACGTTAGTTCTGCGGGCGCCCCTACCGTCTTTAACTCCGCCGAACACATAGAGACATCCTTCCTGTAAATCCCTTATATTCAAGTCTTCTTACATTCCAAGGGATACCTCAGTCACTGCAGCGTCATGGAAGAACAATCCAGAATTGAGACAAGCATCCAGCTTTTTCCATTCTTTCTTGCTCATGTTAAAAGACCAGACGTCATCAAAAATATGAGGCTGCAAAGAAAGTATTTACTGATCTAATGTATATTTTACCTCGCCTCCTGGAAACCCTACGGTTGATCCACCTGTTATAATAACAGAACCCTCGAACTCTGTTGCACTATGACATTTCCTAGCTGCTGGGTAACCATGTTGGGGGTCTGGTGAAGTGAGAACAGTACTATAAGTCTTTGTGTTCGTGTCATACACATAGAGCTGGAAAACATTTATTTTGAGAACGAGTTCTGATTTTTAAGAAAACTTCATCTAAGCCTTTCACTGCATCTACTGTCCCACCGCCGAAGAAATAGAATTTGCCATCATATTCGGCAACATCGAATTTGTATAATCCTTGGATGTCAAGTGGCTAAACACTGTTGAGAAACGTTTGATCTTACTATAATTACCGTGGTAGCTTCTTTTTCCCAGTAGAAGCCATCTTTCTTCCAGCGAATCACATAAACGTCGAGATCATAGACTTGTCCGTCCGTGCCTCCGATACAATAATATGCTTCACTTCCATCAGCGTGATTTGTCACAGTCTTGAACGCCTGAAGAAGAACAATACACCATTGACGATAACAAAACTTTCTTACATGGCCATATCTGTTTTCGACCAGCTCTCCTTTAACTTCTAAGGTGTTTACCGAGATAGTCTTAGTCTCGTCCAGTGGTATATTAATAACATGCACCTTATTACAAATAGTTGATCCAAAAGGATAACCCGTGCCTCCAAACATTAAAAGCTTCTCTGAGAAACCGAAGAAGTTGCAAACTGAAATGATTTTCTGAATAAACTTCAGAAAAAATCTCGTACCTCCAAAAGAGGCCAAATGACTTGGGAAGTTCACTGGAGTGCGCAATTTCGTCCAAGTTTCAAGAAGAAGATTAAAGCGCCATACCAGAAATATCTTGAGTTGCAGTTTCGAGCAAATCAATGTACCTGTTCATAAATGTGGCCCATCCCGTTAATATTAGCAAAACCGCCAATTAGATATATGTAGTCTTCAGTTAAAACTATTTTATGCCCACTACAAGGGGCAGGTACTGACTCGTGGTCTATATCTGAATACAACTCTTGTATGTTAAATTACACAGGTACTCACGAGGCTCGTCCTCATCATCCTGCTGGGAACTATAACCCCCTGATACTACTTTGAACCGCATCAAATTATTACCGGACTATAATTGAACTAAAAATGGAAAGTATAGTATTATTTCTTACTAAGGCAGGCATTATCAACGGTATACCGATTTGAAACCCGAGAAATATATCACATAATGTCCTATACAAAAAGAGAGCAAGACCTCGCAATATGCTCATAAAGTATATGTTACAGCGTCCTGGCAATCCTATATAAAGTTGGAATGAATATGGAACGTCAAGTAAAAAGATAGCTAGAGGAACAACTATCACTACAAGCTTTCATACTGTCCAATCAACTCTCATTAGCGTTCATGAACAAGCAATCGATAGCATATACGGCGAGCTTTTTATGGTTTAGCATTAACATATATGCTTGAAATAAATTACTAGCAACTAAGCTAACTATTAATAGTTTGAAAGAAAGCTTATAGCATATAGCACACAACGGCTTGGTGTCCCTGCATTTTTGTTGGGACGCCAGGTCTGGTCCTCGGCATACTGTAGGTCACTTATTAAAACGGACGGCAGATAGCCAGTGGAGTCGTAATATTCCCACGATCTCAGATCTCTATGTTGTATGAACTTGTTGTGATCGGAAGTTTTTCGTTATTGTGAAATTTTTTTTCGTAATAACGAAAAATTCTCACATCAGTTCTCGGGTCATCTCAAAGATTTTATAACTATACTATTTTGCAATTTTCGTTTGGAACTGTTAGTAATAATATTCCACGAATGAATGCTTTATCGTATCAAAGCATTGCCCTTCTGTCAGTTGGTAATTATAAAATATGATAGTAGCTAATCCTTTGCTTTTAATTTACAAATACATCATAATCTTATTTAAGCATGAAGGGCTGTCGGAAGCAATTTGATACCAGTGCCCTAAGAAAGAAACATGTAGTTTGGAATGTGAAAATAATGAAGATTACTTAACAGGATAATAGGAGTGGGCGATCTATAAGCTGTTTACTGAATGAGGTAAACCCAATGTTTTCATATTATTTCAATTGTACCCTTTGTATTTTCCTAAAATCTTACCGTAATTTAAACTAATTAGTCTATCTATCTGTTTGCATAAGAAATTAAGCGCAAGAGATCTAGTCACTCGGGGAGTCACCTGGGATAAACTCTTTTGTTCAAATTTACGTACACTCATTTAAGTCTCAATTTCAATTGGATATGTTTATTTCTTATTATTATTTCTTGTTGTGTACCGCACAGGTTGTATATTCATTTGTGTTAAACATTTTTAAAGCTTAATCTTAGGTTTTCTAATTCGTTATATTATGGCGAGATATTTCAGCAAGGATTCCCAAGTAGCCAACTTATTGCATTAGTACTGATAAGACAGGTGTAATAGAACTCCTAGGTTGGTGACGTGTTTAGAGGATTCTTTTGGTCTCCAGACATGATGAGTTTTCATGAAAAAAAAGAATCATTATATCAGTGGTATTACGTGGAGACAACCGTTCGATAACACTTTGAACTATAATATGGGTTAATTCATACCCGCTTATCATACGTGAAAAATACGTGGGCTTGACGTGAGATTATATTATGATAATCGTTATCCCCCATAGTCTATGGATGAAAACGAATCGAGTACTCTTTTGAATAGCCAGTATCGGTTGAGTTCATAGTTGTAGTATATTTGGTTTTTCTTGTTCCTTTGTACAGATAGGTAATTGAGAAGATACATATCACACATAGTTAGCGTTATCAGGGTTACACTTTGAAAGATTAACTTTAGAAATTTTAGTTATACGGAACTATGGGTTACAGAACATGAACGTCCCTCAGCTTCTGTATGCAACGTTATCATCTTATCAGGAATCTTCTAATTATTTCTTTCTGATTCTCTTCTTACCAGCTAAAGTATTATCACCAACCCCAGATTTTATCGACGTGTCCATTTTAATGACTTCATATTATTTATGAGCTGTTAGTTTTTGTAATTGAATGAAAGGAGGATTTTCAATGAAGATCTGGGCTTTTGCTAGCTATTACTCGTTTCATACCTGCTCATACTTCAATACAAGATGATTTCACGCTGTTCTAATCAAAAAAGATCTTAGACACTCATTATTCGGAAAATATTGATTTTCGAATTCAGAAGAAACGAACGATAGTTCGAGTTCCTAATGTTTTGTATCAATATCAATATCATATGGATCATTTTCGCTTTTCACAATAAAAACTATCCATTATTTTGAACTTTCTTATTATTCAAGAAAATTCTTTCGTTTCAGATACTTGCCATCACCGTATTCGTCTGAGTTTTGTGGAATGAGATATGGATAATGAGAAACAATCGGTAGCATCGGTTCAGTCGGTAAGTTAGCCGTCAGACCATAAAAAATGACGAAAAAAGTGCTCAAAAATAATTATAATTTTTTATCTTGTTAATGTTTTTGAAGATAAGATGCAGCAGTCCTTTCCCCGTACTTGCGTGAATCTTGTGTTCTTTGATTTGAGAGCTTCGATTGATCTGTTCTTTGAAAAAGAATTGATCTTTTGGCTCTGATACATTTTATTTAAATAGTGACAGTTAGAGCTCTTTCGAACTGAAATTTTGATGAGTAAACGAAATAGAATGTCTTTTTATAAACCATTAGCCAAATAGAGCTGGTCAACATATCTTCAGATAACGGGAATTTCGAGAAAAGAAATACTCATTAATGATACCTCTCTAGTCTTTGCTAATCTTTTCACCAAACAGTAGTCTCTACGTAGAATATGGTGGCAATTAAATTTGAAAATATAGAGGTTTGGAGGTTGAAAAGATGTGTAATGAGAACAGAAGTTTTATATCCTTCTTCATTATATTTTTAACACGTAATCAATCAAATATTTGAAAAGAAGACGATGTTTAGAATATCAATTCAGTCATCAAAAGCAGTAAAGTATCATAAGACCACTTTGTTGATAAGAATTTTGTCATAACTGATAGTTTATAATTAAACCCAGACTGAAAGATCAAATATTGTCCACAATTAATAAACATAAATAGAAATATAAAAACCTAAATGACGCAAACATCAAACTTTAGAATTACATGGCAGCGCCTTCACAGGCTGGGAACACAGTTCCTCACCAAGTGTCCATCAAAATTCATGATGACGACGAGGATGAGATTGCAATGGAGACTCGCCGAAAGACTCGACATCGTAGGAACAGCGGTAACTTCTGATATTTATTATTTAAAATTTCTTATTCATTTGTTTTAAAGTGGAAGAGCCCTATAGAGCACCCAAACATGTGCACGGTGGGGACTGGAAAGACATGATAAATATAACCAATGCTCGAAAGGTTAATAACAAGTATTTAATGCTTTGAAGAAGACAGTCGGATGAAAGTTGACAATTTGCGCTCAGTTCCTAATCATGGCTCATATGATCGGCTGTTCATCTGTTAAGCAAAACTGTTTTTATTACTAATTCAACCTGTTTGCAGCGTCAGCCTACTGTCGGACGAGATAGTCGAGTACGGACAATGTCCTCTCTGGTATGCTTTGCCTGACTAACACTGTACAACAGTAATTTTAGCGAGGTGGAACTTGGATCGAGCATAAGTTGAAGAAAAGAGTTTGTTGTCAATTTGTTCCTTCTCAAAAATATGCAGACAGGTACTTGTGAACCATTCTGAAAAAAAAACATCATTCATAAAAGGTGTGGATGTGGTTTACCGTTTGATCAGCATGAGGAGTATGTTCAACAAAAGTCCGAGAGAGCTCACGTTCATCACCATCATAACCACAATCATCATCACCTTTATCATGAACACAGCTTAACAGTGAAGGGGATTGATGAAGAATTGACCACTGATGGCGGTCTCACTAATGAATCTACAATTGTAAGAGTTACTTTTGTACAGTAGAATCGTTGTTTCTCTCAGCCTCGAAGAACAAAAAAATGGACCATAAATCGCAATACGGAATCTTTACCAACAGATTGTTATGGAACTATTGCCTTCGAAGGTATTTTTGCAACAAGAATAGAGTTAAAATAACTTGATTTAGGAGGATCTCATCAATCCAAAGCACACTATGTGAGGTGTGGATTCGATACCGAGCCGGAAACTCTATCATTCTTATTTGATAAAATCTGGAAATTACCACCTCCAAAACTAGTCATAACCATTCATGGAGGACTCACGAACTTCGAGTTTGTCTTAGGCTCGTATCATGTTGAAGTCATTAAGCATTTAGTCTGCAACCGAAGCTCGCCCGTCTTTTCCGGAAAGGTATCCTGAAAGCAGCAAAATCGACAGATGCTTGGATTATCACTAGTGGTCTCAACAATGGTGTAATAAGACATGTGGCTGCAGCCTTACAAGGTATTGTCGATCAAGTATGCCAGCTTAAACTTTTATTCAAGACCTTGGTTCATCGAGATCGAGATCTCGCGTTCTGGCAATTGGTATTGCTCCTTGGGGTATGCTTAAGAAGAAGCAGAGGTTTGAGGGAAAGGTATTAGTTGAAAATATTAGCAATCTATCCTATTTTTTGACACAGGACATAACAGTGAATTATTCAACAAATCAGTTTAATAAATCCCGATTTGCTGAGTTGAATGATCGACATTCTTACTTCATCTTCTCAGATAACGGAACTACAGGACGGTATAATTAGGAAGTTCAAATACAAATATGATATAAAATGTGCAGATATGGAGCGGAAATAATCTTGCGCAAAAGATTGGAAACCTATCTGGCTAAAAAGGCTGCTCTACAACATGGCACAAATTCGGTGCCTGTTGTTTGCGTCGTTCTTGAAGGAGGGGCTTTCACAGTCAAAGTAGTGCACGACTATATCACATCGTAACTTTTAAAAACCAAGTGTCGCTATCTGTATAATACTCTTAGAGTCCCACGTATTCCTGTTGTGGTTTGTGATGGTAGTGGTCGAGCTGCCGATTTACTATCTTTTGCTCATCAGAATAGCACAGAAGATGGGTTGGTATCCAATTTAGTTTCCATGAATTTCTTTCTCTCTCAGAAAACTGTCTGATTCAGCTAGAAACCAGCTGATCTTCCAGCTTGAAAAGGTGTTCAATTATGACAAAAAGAATACATTCCGAATTTATAAACAGTTATTAGACTGCATTAAGCAGAGGAGTTTGGTAATTTTCAACTCGATTGATTATCAGCTCCTTGTCTCTTTATAGTTGACAGTGTTCCGACTGGGAGAAGCACAAAGACAAGATGTAGACCATGCAATTCTCAAAGCTTTGCTGAAAGGAAAAAATTTAACACCACCTGAGCAGCTGAGGTTAGCTCTGGCATGGAATCGCGCTGATATTGCTCGCTCAGAAATTTTCACATTAGGCAGAGTAAGTTGAATCCTGCAGAACTTTCGCATTTCTCAAGCTCAATCTTGTTTTCATTCGTTTCCCAAATGATCAGTGACAGTTTTAGCTTGATCATTGCATATCTATTTTGTTATAATTCGAGGGTGCAAGCGGTTGTTCTTTGTTCACGCTGTCTTCCTGCAGTTCAATTTTTTTTTGTTGAAGGAATGGTCAATGGCGGATCTGCACAATGCGATGATGGATGCATTGTGCCATGATCGTACTGATTTCGTTCAATTGCTCCTAGAGAATGGTGTAAGCATGCATCGCTTCCTTACTTACGGACGGTTGGAGATGTTGTACAATACAGTTAAAAACTTCATGAATAAGATTCAAGCTAATATCTACCATCTCAGGAGCATGGTCCTAATCATACACTGAAAAACTTACTAGGAATCGGATCCAAGAAGCATCAGTTGAAGTTAACAGAGGTATAATTGGCTTCTCTATTTTCCTGCAACTGTTCATCAGGTTGGACATGCGATGGAAAATTTAATGGGTAATGCTTACAAATCAAACTATACAAAAGAAGACTTCAAAGCTAAGTATTTCGTGTTCTCGAATCGTAAACAAGTAAGGATCACAGAAAACTCTTCTGATATTTGTCTTTCATTTATAGTTGGGCTATCAACATAAGAATGACAATGCCAAAGTTAGACAGCGTTCGGAGAACTTGAAAGAAACGAATACTCTTCAACTCGATTTGTTAAAAACCGCCAGACACTCTATAATTTCAATATTCCAAGGTAGTAAAGAGAGGAATTTAGATCAAGAAGGTGAGTTGGTTGTTATATGTTTGCTTGTTTTGTGTCTGTCCATGTTCTATGTCCGTTTCTTTAGGTTTGGAATGTCCTTGTACCACAAGTCAGCAAGCATCCGCAAAAAACTCGCCACTTTCAGATGAAAGATCCCTAGTAGAGGAGGAGTCCCTAGACTTTACATTTAAGTATCCATATTCTGAGCTTTTAATTTGGTCGGTTCTAACAAAAAGACAAGATATGGCCATGTTAATGTGGAGGCATGGCGAGGAAGCCATGGCAAAAGTGGCTTTTGAGTTTTTCTTCACTTTGGAACTTTTATCTTTGCAGGCCCTGATCGCTTGTCGTCTTTACTCATCGTTAGCTTCTGATGCGTCAACTAACTATCTTGAACTAGAGATTTGTGAAGAACTCAGTAAAAACAGCGAGTATATATTCAAATATTAGAATTCTTCTGTACTAGGTTTACTTCAGAGAGTTTCGCAACTTGTCTATTGAAGTTCTACAGTATTGCTCTTCACAAAATGTCGATTCCACCCTTCAATTGCTCACGTACGAACTGGCCAATTGGGGTAACGAGACATGCTTGTCTTTGGCAGCTTTAGATCAAAGCAGAAAATTCTTAGCTCACCCATGGTCAGTAGCTCTGCAGGAAATCTCTCATAACTTTCTCTTACAGCTGTCAACTGCTTTTGTCGGATTTGTGGCACGGAGCGTTACATATTAGGAACAGTTCTAACATCAAAGTAAACGAAAATGGCTTTTCTTGAAGAGAAGTTCAATTTTTTAGGTTTTGTGCTGTTTACTTGTTCCACCTTCTATATTCCTACTGGAGTTCAAATCTAAAGAAGAGTTGAAACTACAACCACACACCGCTGCAGAGCACCATACTGACAACTGGGAAAGCGATGGTACAATGTCTGAAGGGTCAGAGGATTTTTCCGATATTGGTAGCACTGATACAGAAGAGGTAGATTGTCAACTTTGGTTCCGAGCATAGTGCTATTCAATCTCTTTCAGGAAGAAGCTGGTAATAGTTCTGGAAGGGCTCGAAGTGGCTCTGAACAACCCTTAAGTTTCCATCAGGTTTGAAATAACAGCTCATGTTAAGTTAACTATGTTACAGCTAATGATGGATAAGGTCCTGTTTCGAAGAGACACTGTGGCTCCCGCTTCAGGATCACCGCCAACTAACATGGCAGATGTTCAGAGTAATAAGTATCATGCTGAAAACTACTAAAATTCATGTTTTAGCTAAAACAGGTCGTTCTCGAACAATATCAACGTCTAAAGTTCGTAGAAGGGGGATACGCAAAGAAACCGAAACTATTTTGGAAGAGCCGGAAGATCCTAAAAGTGTGTATCTCATTTAGTTCTCGTAATCAATTTTTTTTTCCCTGAAGATAAGGTAAAGCGTCGGTCTACTCAGAAACATGTGGTCATATTACCAAATGAAAACGATGGTGGAGCGTATACTACTGAAGGAAAGAAATATGTGGATGAACGGCAGCCTAAACAGGTTTCTGAGCCTAAACAACTTAATTTGACAAAACTTTCTCAGAAATCTCTGAACTGGCGTAGGAAATTGCGAGAGTTCTACACTGCTCCTATCACTACGTTCTGGCTGTGGTCTGTCAGCTATTTCGTATTTCTCATAGGCTTAACTTATGCACTTCTGGTCGAGACACGACGGTAACTATTCATATTCTTTTTTATGATTAGCTATATCTATGTTTAAGAATGCCTTCATGGGTGGAATGGTACTTGTTCCTCTACGTTGTTGTCTGGAGCATAGAAGTCTTCCGCAAAGTCGGCTATAGAACAATTGCATCCATTTTACAGTTTATTTTCCAGATGCTTCTCATTGTTATGGTGGATACGAAAAAACCAATATTTAGGAAACTTAGTATATTTTTTTTCAATTATCGAAACGGTATTCTGGCTGTGGCTTTAAGTGTTCATGTGATTGGGTTCTTGATACGGCTGAACCCCGGAACACAGTAATTCTGCCTAGAGCACGTACACACCTTATAACTTCATTGCAGTGCTTTGGGTCGTGTTATATTAGCATCTAATTGGGTATTATGGTGTTTGAAACTGGTTGACTATCTCAGTGTTCATAGGCAATTAGGGCCTTACGTGACAATGGCTTCTGAAATGGTACAGCGAGTTGTTGATTAACTAAGTTATCGTTCCAATTCAGATCCCGCGTATGCTTCCTATTTTGTGTATGCTTTCCGTGGCTTTATTAGCATTTGGAGTTATCCGACAGTCTATAACTTTCCCGTACGAAGATTGGCATTGGCTACTCATTCGTAACATTTTCTACAAACCATACTTTATGCTTTACGGAGAAGTATATGCTCCTGAAATCGACACCTGTGGTGATGAAGGTAAGTGCTATCCAGAAACCTATCGCTTATCCTTCTCCATTGCAGTTTGGGATACTCATGTTGAGAATGGGGTTCCAATAAATCAGTTAAATGTCACAGGTATTTCCGCTCCTACTTCAATCATCGTTTTAACTTATTTTTCAGGAGACACATGTGTGCCCGGATACTTTGTTGTTCCAATTTTTATGACTATTTTCATGATTATTGCCAATGTTTTACTTATGAACACTATGGTAGCTTGCTGCACATACATTTTCGAAAGAAACGTTGAAATTACTCAAGAAATTTGGCTCTTTGAACGTTATCGCCAAGTATCATAAGTGGTATTTGAACCTTATTGATGCCGCTACTTCAGGTTATGGAATACGAGTCAACTCCAGCAATACCACCTCCTTTCACCTTAATCTATCATATATTCTGGGTGGCTAAATGGATATTAGTTCGCGAACACTTCACCGATAGAAGACATCTGCTAGACGCCTCTTTAAGTATGAATACTGATTGATATAGAAACTTCTAAATCGTTCTACTTTAGAGCTCTTTTTGAGTGAAGAAGAAGTTGAACGGATACATTCGTTTGAGGAAGAAAGTGTTGAAGACATGGAGAGGGAGCGTGATATGAGGAAACAGAGCAGTAATGAAGAGAGAATTCTCAGAACATCGGAACGAACTGATATCATTCTAAGAAGGTGAGTGGAAAGCATAAACAGAAGTGAATTGAATTACTCAATACTAGGGTTAACAACATAACTGGCGCAGAAGAGAAGCTTCAAGGTGATATTAGAGAAATGGAAATGAAAATGCAAATAATGGAGTACCGACATGTAATTGGAGTATTAATATGAAAAACCTAATATGTTAAATTTCAGAAAGAGGAGATGGAATATTTGCGGTTGATGAACGCGAAGGTAGAGCAATTGCTTCAGTTACAAATGGGAAAAATACCACAAGATGTTTTAACTCTCCCAGCGGTTAGTGAGCTGTATTGGTTTATTTATTGCTCTTCTATCTACTAAGGAACCTAAGAAACTGCCTCCTTTCGTTGCTAATCAGCGTTTGGTCGGCTCGGCTATGAGTGCTGTGCCTGAAATCACTTTCGATCTCGTCGATTCTCCTGAAGAGAAACCTAAAAAAGGTATCATATGAGCTAGGATTTTCATAGTTGCCTATTTTAGACGCTTCTAAGTTTGACTTCACTACGGACAGTGAGCTGGAAGGTGATGCTGAGGAACGTACACCAGGAAGAACCTACGAAAGGTTTGATCAAGCTTCAATAAATCTATTATATCGTACTCAAATTTAGAGGAATATCGGTTTCATCAATGGATGACATTTTAGAAGCATATGATGAACCGAAGGTAAACTGATGCGCCCAATATTTATAAGTTTTGTGCTTAAGGAGCCTGAAGCACCTGTTTCTCCAACTTTCTACATTGATGTTCCATCAGATGATAGTGTAAGTGATACGTTTCAATTGCTTGTTCAACACAAAAACATTCAGGAACCTAATCAGAAATTTGGTAACAAATAGATGATGGGGCGCTATGGATTTGATACATTTTAGTCTATTTTTGTACAAAGCTTGCATTTATTTTTATTAAAAAAAAAATATATATATATAAGTATGAGTATACATGTAAACAACCCTCAAAAATAAAATAGAACGCGCCAATATATCGACTGGTTTTTTGAATTACCCGCTACTATTACTGATTTCTGAGATCAGTTTGAAAAATAACTGAGTTGAAAATGATAACTTAAAAACATAATAATTTGAAAAATCTTCGAATGATTTAGTCCGTTGTGGTCATTTGTCTTCTGATCATTGCTTTTCTTAAGTTCGTTCCTTCAATGCTTTGTCTTCGCCCGTGAATCCTATCCACTATTTCTCTGAAAAAAAGTTTTGATAACGAGACACTCAGGCTGCTTGAAAGTGCAGAAGTCAGGTGTGCACTTTTGAATTCCATTCGTTAAACTGTTTTTCATAAACCTTAGATATCAATAATGAAAAAAAGTGGAAAGTATTTGCTATGGGGTTCTTCAAAACCTGTTTACCAGATGGTCATTTGTTTACCTCGCGTTTCTCAGTTGTTCCGCATCCATGTGGTCCAATAGCAGGGCAAACGTATCAGCTTGATTATAACGGAACGAGTCAGCAACCACTCTTAAACATTGTAATAAAAAAAAGAGGAAGCAAATGTGTAAGGCTTATTTTCGACTCGTGTGTACCTGAAGTTTTCCATTCCAAGAAGTCTCCGTCTCAGCTCTGGACAACAGTTTTCAATTAAGAATTCGAAACGTCTTTTGAACTGCTTTTGAACAACCACATCACTCTTTTCATTCTGAACATATGGGATAAACTAACATCTCTTGATTTCTCTTACATTTATCATATCATAAAATGTACTCCAAAAGGCTGTCCAAGATATCCTGGCTACACCAATTGGATTCATTTCACATAACCGTTCGCATAAAAATCTCATAGTTTCTCGATCTTGAGCACGGAAACACATTGCTCTCCATTGTAATAGACCTATCAATGAAGATGTTGAGCATCAAGATTCGTAGCTATACCAATATATTCCTTTGTTGCATTACCAATCTTATCCCATATATATCGCATAAGCTCGTAATATCCATGCGTAATGGCAAACTTTAAACCCAATTGAAGTTTCTGGTTAGCAAGTCTCGTTTCTACAGGAGTTTTACGGTTTTTTTTAAAACTTTCTTTATTTTTGTTACCTGTGTCGAAGAATATGTCCCAATCGCTAGTCATGAGAGTCAACCAAAAATCATAAACCGGATGCTCCCCCAATTGCTTTCTGTAAAAGTTTAGAATAAGATAATGTGAATGATTGCTATGAAATTACCGGAATGTTATACATCTATACTTATCAAAACGTCTAGCATCTTCAATCCAATCTGTCAGAGCATACAAGCAAGCGAACTATGTGATTTCTTCCGTTATAATACTTTGCATATAAGATACCTGGAACTGCATTTGTGGCCAGTCGGAGCACTGGGTCTCCATGAGATGTTTAGCTGTCTCAAGATCTTCTATCAGAAACCTTAATTAGCATCATTTGTATCTCTATTTTCCGAATTTCAAGATAAATTCTGCGTACTAAGCGAATTTACTGAGATATTTGCCAACTCACGATGAGTGCTTCCACAAAAGATGACGATAAAAAAATCGCAAATGTTCTGCCTTGTTCATGACTCTCCCGCTTTTTTTGCTCTCGCAAAACATTTCTTTATGTTTATCATCTGAAAGTAATTTTATGAATAGGTATATAGCATAACACCAGACCCCAGCGGCGGACTTCGCGAAGAACTTCTCCAATCGCCTCGCGAATCATTTCGCGTAGTTGGTTAGGAACTCGCATAGTCTTCAATACATCGCCCAGCTCGTAAGCTACATCCTTTATTTTTCTCCATCTTATGTTAGTCTGGAATCATACTTTATACATAGGAATACAAGCATGAAGTCAACAATGAGTTATAAAAAGAGGGAACATAGTCTTTAACAGTGCTAAACGAACTCACTATAAACAGCTTCAGAGCTATGTCTCGTGTAGTTAGGAATTTAAGTGATGGCACAGTATTCTGATCCATAGTTTAGAAATGGACAACTTTGTTCCTGAGTGTACAAGGGTACTATTCAGCTTACAGTTAAAGGACGACTAGTACAGATGAATAAAGACAACACTAAGTGTAATGAAGGAGGAGCATATCCGTCACTTCATGTGTACACAGCCATCAGCTGACAACTTGAGTGAGAAAAAAGATTTTCTTTTAAATTTAACAGCTAATTACGATGATATTAAAAAATATCTAATTTTGTAGAACATAATATTTGACCTGTTGAAGAGAGCAAATATGAATCAGAGCAGCAGATTTCTGGATTCAGAGATACAAACAAAAAAAAGTTAGTAATTGATGAAAACACAATAAAGTAAGCAGATGACAATAATAACGTGAACTCCCAAGTTATCACAGTAAAGCTGTTATATGCTTTCTTAGGAGTTTCTAGAAGCTTCAAAAATCCAGAATATCTCAATAGATGGTCTCGGAGGAAAAATGCAACCGGTCTCTCGTGCGTCATGCAACAAAATGAAAAAAGTTTGCTTGTCTGCAAATGAGTTTGTTTCCATGATGCAAATCCTCTTCATTCATTAGTTTTGGTTTTTGAACAAAGTTTTGAGTATTGTAGATTTTATCTTTATGTAATAGTTTGGCCTGTTTATCCATGTTTGACCTTGTTTGGCAAGTTACGTTCAGTATATAAAGAATTCATTTTCCTCTATTATGTTTTCTCATGTCAACTTCAAGCGTTATTAAAACTCCAGATAGTTTGAGACATAGTAAGGAAGTTTGGATTTCCAAAGATGAAAATCAGGATATTCGCAAGAAAGATTTTCTCCGTGATTTCTTATCCTACATACGATCTTTCCAAAATTCAACTCTTCGTGACGAACTGATGCGGGTTCGATTCAGGTAGTCTTCAAGTCCAACTTTCTGTTATATTATTACTTCTTATAGATTAGCTAACTTGAATTTGAGTTTTGAAGATCGTGCTCGATTATTCGTTGCAGCTATCGTTATTATATTTACTATATCCACGTTCCTTCGCATAACATTCTATTTCTGTTCCGTGAGTTCTTCTTTTCAAAAATATAATTCGATATCGAAGGGTTTGCCCACCAATCATAATACACTACATCATTCATTAAATATATTATATTTATTCTATTATTATGATAGAAGTTATTATAGTTTTATTGAGTTTTGGCAGCTGATTGCTTTAAGGCCAGTTCGTAGTACAAACCCTTCTTCAGTAACAGCTCCGTATGAGTTCCTTAAATCGCCCTCATTACATTACATGTTCAAAGTATTATCGTGATTACCTCTTTCGATAATATTTCCGTTCTTGAATACTATTATGCAATCGGCATTTTGTATCGTAGATAAGCGATGTGCTACGACTATACACGTCCGTCCAGTAGCAGCGAGATCTAAAGCTTCTTGAACAATCTAAAACACATAAATAAATTCAATACATCAATTTAGTAAACTTTCTCGGATTCACTGTCCAAAGCACTAGTTGCTTCGTCCAACAATAGAATTGCTGGCTCTCTGACCAATGCTCTAGCAATCGCTATCCTTTGTTTTTGTCCACCTGATAACTGTGCTCCTTTCTCACCAACTCGCGTATCATAACCCTCAAATACTATCGTTATGATTTTGATACGAAACATTTCTTACTTGAGGCAGAGAAGAGATGAAAGAGTGTATGTTCGCTTTCTTACAAGCTTCTTCGATGGTATGCTGTGAAACATCAGTCTCCAGACCATAGGCAATATTCTCTCTTATTGAACGATCAAACAGAACTGGCTCTTGTGAAACTAAAGCAATATGACTTCTGATATGCTTAGTATTCAAGCTTTCCACATTAACCCCATCTATTTCCTGAAGTTACTAAATTTTAAAAGTTTATAAGTCTGACATACAATAGATCCACCCGAAGCATTATAATGTCTCTCGAGCAGTCCTATGATGGTTGACTTTCCACATCCACTTGCTCCGACTAAAGCTAATGTTTCCCCCTTTCTAACCTTAAACGATCACGGTGTTGAACAAAGTAGACATTAGCGAACCTTCAAATCAATACCACAAAGGATAGGTATATTTGGTCTCTGGGGATAACTGAATCGTAGATTACGAACTTCTACCTCTCCTTTGATTAGAGGTTTTTGTCCATGCTCGGACATGCCATCTATGAGAGGTTCCTCGCGAAGCATTGCAAAAATTTTTCCAGCCGCTACAGTGGCTTTCATATATTCTGGGAAATAACCACTAAAGAGTCCTAAGCTGCCAGTCGTGAAGGAAATAGCAAAAAGAACACTAAAAATAAAACTGAGATAAATATTCAACTTCAGTCTCACTTCAAAACATGTTCGGGAGTGACGTATTTCTGTATAATGAGCCATAGTCCAAACCGGAAACAAGCCGCAAACATGAAGAAGAAGACACTGGCCGAGAAGCCATAAATGATAGCCTGAATTTCATATTTTCTTCATAGTATGTTGTTCTCCTACTTGGGAAACAGCTTCTCTCATGATGTTTGATCGCGCACTATTCAATATATCTACGAACTGATCGTACAGTCGTTTCTCTAACGTAAGGGAATGTACTGTTCGAATATTCTCGATTGCTTCCATAGCTATCTTAACAGAGGAGAAATAGAGAGTGTCTGTGAAATCGAAAAACCTTTCCGCCGTCGGCCATATCGGCAGTGTTACCACCCATCATCCCCAGGGTGTATTGCATTTGAAGAGATTGACCAACAATAGTTAAAGGTGCAATCGCAAGTGCCTGAATAGTATCAACAGTTTAGTTGGTCCGATTGAGAGACTAACCAGTAAGGCCATTTGCCAACTGTAGTAGAATGCAATGCCTACACCGACGAACAAACCAACGACAGCTCCATAAGCCATACCTAACCGGAAATCGATAGCCTATAACTTTTTTAATAAGACCTCATACTTTCTCAAAAAAATTCACCGATTTCAGACAGGGGGCATCCATAGCTAAGCGAGTAGTGAGTTTCCCAGGCGAATTAATTGGCTTATCGAAATATGATCTGTCCATCCTCAGTATATTTCTGAATATCATGCTACGGAATCGCTTAGTCATGTTCTCAGCGGCAACCCCAAAGAAAAATGTCTGAAATGCAACACATAGATGTTGAAGTGTGAAACTGAGAACCTGTAATGTCATTGTGAAAAGCATCAAAGTTCCCAAAGCTAAAAACAGAAGCGAATAAATGTGACCATCATGTTTCATTTGATCAGGAGGTTTTGTGAAAACCTAAGTGAATGAAATTTGAGTTGATTATAACTATCTGCCTAATACTTGAATCAGTTGAACAAAGATGATTGAAAAAGCTGGAAACACACATCCTTGAGCAGTAGATGATAGGAATGCAAGAGCTAAGTAGAACCATTCAGGCTTGCTCTTATTTATAATTCGGAAAAGATTCGCTGTCGGTACTTTATCTTTTTCGGCAACAGAATTCACTACATTTGCTTCTTGCAGGGAAATAATTGTCTCCTATACTCATTGCCATCAATATTGAAATGAACACTTAGCCTTACCCTTCTTTTAGCAATCTGTTCCACATCTTCTGC
Source organism: Auanema sp. JU1783 (assembly GCA_943334845.2). NCBI lineage: Eukaryota > Metazoa > Nematoda > Chromadorea > Rhabditida > Rhabditidae > Auanema > Auanema sp. JU1783. The sequence continues at coordinate 482,940 of CALQYR020007450.1, read as the reverse complement.
TTGTTTTTCATCAGAATCTTCTTAAAAACTATGTTGGAAGCAGTTTTTGATACAAGTTACCTTTTTCTAAATCTGCAAACACTTGGTTACTAACCAAATCAAAGTAAAGTCCTTTGTTATCCATGAGTTCTTCATGGGTGCCTTGCTCAACAATCTGAATTACGCTCAAACTTCATCTGCATTCGAAACTGCAAACCTCTCCTGACTTCATGGCAATAATGTTGTCAGCATTACGGATCGTTGATAGCCTGTGAGCTATCACTATCGTAGTTCTACCTCTTGATGCCTATGATAAATCATTATATCCGTATGATTTTATGTTTTACGTTTTCAAGTGCCTTCTGTACAATATACTCGCTTTCCGCATCCAATGCACTTGTTGCTTCATCCAATAGCAAAATCTGAAGAAGACTTGGTTGAGCAAGAAGAGCTAACTGTCAAATACCTTTGGGTTACGAACTAATGCTCGTGCAATTGCAATACGCTGCTTCTGCCCGCCTGATAGCTGAGCACCTCGATCTCCAACAACTGTTTTAAGTTTATTCGGAAACTGCATAACAAAGTCATAAGCATTTGCATCTTTTAAAGCTTGAATGATTTCCGCTTGGCTCACATCAACTTTACCATACTTTATGTTCTAATTCAGAAATTAGCAAAAAGAATGCAAACTACACACAATACCTCTTCAATGGTACTGTTGAACAGATTAGGTTCCTGAGAAACAATTCCTACATAATTTCTCAAATGTTCAATGTTCAGCTGAGATACATCATGATTATCAATTGAAACCTAAATAATATTCGTTACTTGAAACTCAAGACTCTTTTAAACCTTGCCAGAAACTGGATTGTAATACCGGAGAAGTAACTGTGTTACAGTACTCTTACCACACCCACTGGAACCTACTAATGCAACGGTTTGTCCTGGCTGTGCCTCCAATGATATACCCTAGAATGCACATGAAAAACAAAAAACATGGGTACAAACTATACTCTTAATATAGGGACATCAGGTCTAGTTGGGTATGAGAAGAAAACATTCTCCAGTTTTACATAACCTTTCATATCATTTGGTTTCTTCCCGCTAGGCGACAATGAATCGATATCTGGAGTCTGCAACAAACTACATTTATCATCATTTCAAATTATTCTTACTCTTTCGATTATTGATAGGAGTGATGCTGCAGCACCAATGGATGTTCCAATAACAGCAAACTGTGGTCCAACTTGGCCTAATGCCATTGATCCCATCATGACGGAGAAGAATACCTTGAAGTGGTAACCCTCAGAGGGAAAATCCAAAAGCCTATTCTTACTGTCATTACAGTTCCTCCGTCCAGTTTTCCTTCAGCTGCATAATTTACACCTATCCAGAAAGCAAGAGCATATGACGAGAACATGAATAAGAATGTCGTTCCTATGCCTATTCCTACTTTGAAGCTTTTGCGTATTCCAAGTTTTCGTCCTTTCTCAAGTGACTCGTCGAATCTTTAAATTGTATAAAGCTTTGTAACTTGAAACGGAATTGTAGAATATCAACCTTCTTATTTCGAATGCTTGCCCATTGAAGGCTTGTACTGTTGTAACAGAACTTAGAACTTCCTCGACAATACCCCCTGCTTTACTGTATACTTTGGCTTCAATCGTAGCAGCTGATGCCATACTCTGAATTTCGGTGTAAAAACACTTGTATTGGTTTTGAAATATTACGGTTGCAACGTATCCACCAGAAATCATTATCAATGGCGATAAAGACATCATTATTAAAGTTAATTTCCAATCATGTGTTAAAGCAACCACGAACCCACCGACAAACTATAAAAATCAACTATAGTGTATGTGTTATCGAAAAGAATACCTGAGCCAAAAACTGAAACATAAGGCCTATCTTATCACCACTTCCTTCTCTGGTACGTTCAAGATTGCTCAAAATGCATCATTCTCATTATCTTTTCATAACAGAACTTACTCGAATAACTTCGGTGCTAATGTTCCGGTATGATTCTTATCATACCAAGCAATATCTTGTCGGAGAATAGAAAGAAAAAATCGTTTCCGCCAGTTGTCAACTACATTATCACACGCTTTAACCAAGGCTATGGACTAGAAGAAAATATGGAGATCCGATCTCGCTGAAAACCCAATACCTGGATTATCCCACAAAGATACACAGCGCCTCCGAGCATAGCAAATTGTGCGCAGTCTTTCTCAACTTCTTTCGAAAAATTATTCATGTCCGCTAAATGTATTTGTATACTTGAAATTCTTCGAATAGATATATGCATACCTTCTCCAGCGAGCACGTACATGAACTCTTGTGTGATATTACCCTAATAACTCAGTTTATCAATGAATCAAGAAAAGTGGATACCATAATAATTGACATAACGGGAAATCCTAACCCAGACCCTATGGCTGCTACCGTGCCGATGCAATAGAGAGTCATGTCCCAGAAGCTTGCGTATCGAAACTGAAGGTTCACAATGATGAATACAGTCAAATAGAGCTTACCAAAACAAACGGGTTCTTAGACGAGTATTCTTGATCATCTTTCACTTTGGTTGGTCTAAAAGACAGTTTTTAATAATAAAAAAATGCACTTACTTGTCATTATATCCAAAAACTTCTCGGGCTTTCTTGAAATCGTATTGAGCTCGACCCACCATTTGGCTCACAAGTTGGACATATCTCAGAATGGTCTAATGTTATATACATTTTTTCATACCGAGATAAGACATTGTTTTGTGACAGAAAGGTATTCTTAACATGAGTTCGTTCTAAACTAGCACAAACTGTAACGTTTGCTGAGTTTCACAATTTTAACTTAAAAATTATAGACAACTAATTATGCCGCAGCATCATTTCATTGTCTTGAAGCGCACACGGCACCATGGAGAGAAATAAGTGCTGAAGTCTTCGCAAAAAAGGTAAGTTCAAACTGAATATAACGGTTATACTATAAACCACCTAGCTACTTATGTACTAAACAAATGCCACATTCTAGATATAGTTAATACAAATATTAATGAGCTATTAGCGTTTCTTTTTCAATAACTCGTTCCAACTGTTTTTCCAGTTACAAAACGAGTTCCCAAGGATAGTAAACCAATGTGCAGATAAACAACTAGGTGCTCGGATACAACAACTGGGATCTGGCGATAGTGAGGTACTCTTTGCCTTTCCATTAGTATGGGTGAGTTTCTCAAGCTGAAAGTATTAACTGAAGTCTGCTACTGTAGGCTTCTGACCATTTATGTGATGTGCTATTCATTAAAGAAGATGTTGACCTAGTATCAGAGCAGCTATTCAAGGTTTCATAAAGTGATAACTGTGTTAAATTTGTGTAATTTTAGAACAAATATCCATATTGCTCGGTTTACTCAGCGAGTCCGGGATTACGATCACCTCGAGGAATAAAAATCATTCAACACCCTATCTACATAACAAATTATCTTGGTTCGAACAAAAGTGAGTACTTGGAGTTCTTAGTTTGTTGATAGATAAGAGCTCGCTCAGTGAACTGATGACCAAAATACAATATATGATTTCATGCATCACTTTCAGGAACTAAAACCAGGACACGTGTGGACATTCTCACTTATATTCAGAAATACATTCGTCGATTCAAATTGGATACTCTGATTCTCGGAAATCGAGATAACACACTGAAGCTTCTAATTGATCTAGTATCTCAGGAGGGTCCAATCAGAGAGAATAATATAGCTATTTGTCAAGCAAGTTCTAATACAGTTCTGATTAAAGAAACTTTTACTTCAAGATGAACGTAGCAATAACAGTTCCTGAGAGCAACGTTGAGAAGCAAATCTTTAAAGATCTATTGATGACAATTATGAAAGAAAAACGGTGAACAAAGTGATTTAACTTCTAGTTAAATTATTACAATTCCAGATACTTAATAACCAGAACATCATTTGATGCGAACAAAAAAGAACTCAAGCTCTTCATGGTATATTCCAACTCCTCCTTCTGTTGGGCAAAATATATGAGCTCTCGGATAGATTTTCACGAAAGAATATGATAATAATAAATATTTCCAAAGAGAAACCCAGATTTTCCTAAATAAAACCATTGAGTACTCATAGTATAAACTAAGGTTATATCCTCTCCAAATATGTTATCTTATATGTACGTCTTTTCCTATGACAACGATGAGTTTGAAATTTTTACTCAGTTTGGTACGCAATATCGCGTCAGATTATTTAAATTTCGAAAATGGAGAATTTGAACACTATGTTGATTCAGAAAATTAAGTATCCAATTTTCTAATTAATTAAGAAATTTCTCCAGGGTTACGATGGCTACTCTGGAAGAAAAGCGTCGGATAGCCTTTGCGAAAGCGTTATCCATGACCAAGCAGCACCCTAATGAAGGAAAGGTAAGGCCTCACTATTAGTCCCCGTTAAAGCTTCTTTCAAGGTTGAAGAGCAGAATGAAAACAAAATAGAATCAGAAGAAACTCAAAAGCTGCCTAAAGAAAACCCTCTGATTAAACCTAGTTCTTTCAACATGCGTCCTATATACTCACGGTTAGTTTAATGTTCAATTCTTTTTTTATCTTGTTGTAGCGTTGATATAAATTGTGATAAATGGTTACTTACAATGGATGATGCTTCAAAGCTCAAGTTAGAGACTCCTCCCACTCTAGCAGATGGAATAGATATTGAAACTGAAAAAGTTAGAGCTTGTTTTTTTCACTCTCTTACGTAGTCGACTTGTAGGAGTTACGTTTCCTTGGTTGTGAACTCATACAAGCAGGCGCAATCCTTCTAAGGCTTCCCCAAACGGCAGCAGCGACAGGCCAAATATTGTTTCAAAGATTTTATTTTCAAAAAAGTTTTGTAAATTACATGCTTGAGGTATTTTAATTTTTCTTCAAGAAAACCTAATCATCATTCAGCATACTGTGATGGCATGTCTTCTGCTGGCTTCAAAAATTGAGGAAGCTCCTCGTAGACCTAGAGATGTCTTCAACGTTTATTGCCGATTAGAACAACTTCATAAAATTTGGCAAACTGGACGAAAAGTCACTAAGTAAGAAATAATAATTTAGAAATATGTTAAAACTTTTTTTTAGGGAAGATACTGCGAGAATGAGGCCACGCGCTGTAGACGCAAGTTATGTAAATACGAAAAACCATGTAAGAAAACCAAAACAGACATGCTTATATTGATACTTTCAGATCATCAAAGCTGAAAGAAGATTAATGGCCACACTCGGCTTTGTTGTACATGTTAAGCATCCTCATAAACTTATTTGTTCTTATATATTCATTTTGAATCAAGCCCATCGTTTAGACCTCATTCAAAAAGCTTGGTGAGTAATATATTTCATAGCCTATCTATGAATAGTTTTCCAGGAGTTACATGAATGATGGGCTACGAACTGATATGTTTGTACGATACACTCCTGAAACAATCGCTTGTGCGTGTATATTCTTAGCGGCGCGAACTGTGGAACCTCAGATACCGTTACCAAAAACTCCTTCCCACTGGTATTCTGTTTTCGAGTATGAGATGACGCTTGTTTTTTTCTAGGTTTGACCTTCTGGGTGCTTCAGAGAAAGACGTCCGAGATATTGCTTCCACCCTTCAGCAGTTGTATAGTAGGAAGAAGGTATAGAGCATAGTTTGTACCAAGTTTATTGAAGTATTATAGGCTCCTAATCTGAACAAACTCATGACTGTTATTGATAAAATCAGAACTGATCGAGAAGTAGCTGAGAAAGCCAGGCAAGCCTCTCTAGTGGCGCAAAAGCTAGTTGATGCTGGAAAAGGTTAGACTACTTCTAGTTCCATAGATTACCTTTGTTTTTTTCTAGACATTAAAGAAATTAAAGAAGACAGTAAAGAAAAGGAAAAAACCAAATCGCGATCCAGAAGTAGATCACGCTCGAGAAGCCCAAGGAGGTTGGTTGTTTCAGAAAAAACTTTTACTTGTTATGTTCTAGAAGAAGCTCAAGATCTCCAAGAAGACGACGAGATTCTCCTGATCGACGAAGGAGAGATGATCGTACTAGGAAAGATGGCAGACGTGAGGAAAAGAATAGAAGGCGAAGTAGAAGTAGGGAAAGGTTTTATAAAGACAAACTTAAGGTTGTTTTTGAGAACATAATAGTTTTGTATATAATTGTATTCAGGAACAAAGTAGAAATCGTAAGAAAGAAGTATATCAATCACTGGGTAAGCGCTATCGCAAATCTTCGCAATCTCCTGGTATCAAAGCTAGGAAGTGAAATGTCAAAAATAATCATATTAGTAGTTTAAATTTTTGTTATTTATCTCGACTTCATCCGGTAGATCAAATTGGATGTCGCCTGAAGGTGGATGTATTATGTACATTTTAATGAATTTTGTGATAAATCGTAATTTTAAAAGACAATAATGGTTTGTATACCTCATTCTCCTTATGATTATTCTCTTCAAAAGCCCTTTCAAAAAGAATTGCTTCTCAGAATCACAATTATGGAAGAATTGAGGTGTCTCGAATTCTATTCTGGAATAGGGGGATTCCACTATGCTCTCAATGGTGTTTTGTTTCAGCTTCTTCAGATTTAACTATATTTTTAGCCCTCGATATCAAAGTGTCAATTCTAGCTGCTTTCGATATTAATACGACTGTTAATGCTATTTATAAACACAATTTTCCTGATACTCCTTTGTGTCAGAACAACATTCAAGTTCCAACTGGGATTACTCAAGTTGTTCACTATAAAACTTTCAGGGTTTAACAGCTGCAGCATTGGATAAATATGGGGCGAACCTATGGATTTTAAGCCCTCCTTGCCAGCCGTTTACTAAGTTCCTCAAAGATATATTAAAGAGAAGAATTTTCAATTTCTCTAGAAAAGGATTACAACTGGATGTAGAAGACAGAAGATCTGATTCTTTTCTTGCTCTGTTGAAAATTTTTTCGGATATGAAATGTCCTCCAGATTATATTTTCGTTGAAAACGTCATGGGTTTCGAACAGTCGGAAGTTCTTCAGCAGTTTGGTGCAACGATCGAAGCCAAGGGATATTCGTGGAAGGTTAGTGACAAATGAGCCTAACAATGAAAAATATGTTCTTCAGTATTATACAATTAATTCACTCGAGCTAGGAATTCCAAATAGTCGTCCTAGATGCTATGTGATGGCTGCACTCGATAAACATCGCATCGACTTTGAAAGTATCAACGAAGCCCTAAATCAAGCAAGACAGACATCAGTTCCTCGGTCTTTGGGCCAGTATTTGGATAAGACAGTCAATTTTGAAACTCATCCTGAGTTATACTTATCTGAAGAAATGCTTTTTAAATTTGGAGCTACCATGAACTTGGCAACAGTAGATTCCGTAAAAACTACATGCTTTACGAAATCATATGGTCGTTTCAAAGTCGGTTGTGGCTCATACGTATGTTGCGAACCTCACCTAGTATCTGACTCAGACCATTTTATTTCTGAAAGAAAAGATTCATGCTCAGACGAAAAACTGGGACAAGTTGTACGAAGATTCATGCCTGGTGAAATGGCAGCGCTCCTTGGATTCCCAGAAACTTTCAACCAACCACCCCACATAACAGATCAACAGATGTACAAAAGTCTAGGAAATTCAGTTAACGTTACAACTGTATCGTTCCTTCTAAGCAAGCTGCTCATTAGATGATGAAGTTTGTTTCCCTTTTCAAATTAAAACTTTTCCCGCCGTTGCAATCCTGTTATGTTTAGGTCCTAATGTCATACGCTGCTACATCTAATTTCCGCTTTTCAATGAGACATTCGATCGTATATACTGGAATATCTAATAAAAAGTTAGTCTTACTTTTCTATTATTGTGAACTCTTCATTAAACTTCCACCTTCTATGAATCATATGTACACTTGTGGTGTTTGGGAAACTCCGCCCCTATCGTGTATCTTTGAGACTCTCGAAAGGCGCCGCATCCTCTTCATTCTTTATAACCGAACCTCTTCATTCGTTGCTCCATCCTTCTTTCTTCATTGCATCTTGTTATATATACTCCCATCTAGTATTCTCATAATTGAAGACAGAGAAGTATAGAATGTTGAAGGAACAGTTGGAGTATCTTCCGAGAAATATCATTGCCTTCTTATGGGCATATTTATTCCAGTATTGACCATTGTTGTCTGTCAGCAAGTAACATCTTCTTTTTCATTCACACCCATTTGGATTGAAATTCTGCGGACGCATATAAAATATTGACTGGTTAGCTCAAATTGTGACTCGGAATTTATTTTCCGGCACTCTGATCGGGCCGCTAATTCGCTCCTCGTTTGTCAGTCCATCCATTATCGACAGTTGAAATTCTCAGATTGCAATCAGTCAGTTCTATTGGCTGATGGAATTGTCCTTGGTTTGTCACTCGTTTATTGTGGGCTGGGTCGAAGATTCAGATAAACGTCTATTACCTTATAGAATGGGTACACTACTGACTAATTGTGTTTTCTTTTGACTTCACTAACTCAAAACATTCCTTCTCGTTTGTAATTAAACTAGTGGTGATGAGGAGTTGCTGGGAAGTTTTGAAATTTCCTATATAAGCAGCAGCTTCACGCTCGACTTGATTGTAGCTGCATTCATTATAAAATCAATTTTGAAGCTCGCTGAAGAATGTTGTCTTTGATGTAGCAAATATGAAAGATTGACCCTATTACTCTTCTGATTGTTCTCATCCTCTGTAGGCCATATTGGGTGAATCATTTTCATTGACGAATCTTTCTCTTCATTTTTTGTAATTTTTCATGTCCCAAAACTGGTATTACCCCATTTGATATAACTGATTATCGTAGAAAGTACCTATTTCGTTTCTCACGGTCATCGATATTCTCTCGCCAATCTTTCTCTAATTTCCATTATGCATTATAGAAGTGGCAGGTTTATGACTTGCCTCTCGTAGGTGTATCATTAGCAACAATGTACGTTATACCACTTATTATCGTCCTTCATGCTTGTTCGCTTTTATGATGTAGTCTACGTAATTGTGGTTGAAACCATCGCTTTTCAATGCATACTCGCCATGTTCTCATATCCTTTATCCGTATTCTCCTAATATATTTATTTCCTATGGTTGACGGCATTATCCAATGGATTACTCGTCTCATTGACAGCTTTATTCTTTTCATTCTGCAGATTTTGCCCACACCCCAAATCCTTCGATTGAGAAATTACGTTTTCCAGAGGTTTTCTTCTCTCATCTTGACATGTCAATTCTACTATACATTTTAACTATTTAAGCTAGAGAAGCAGACGAGGTTTAGTAGTTGTCGTGTCAGGATAAATGAATTCTGTTAGCGAGTGTGCTCGATTTGACCCTTGTTCGTTATACATGGGATAGACAGCTATTCCCTTTAGGCTATCCTACCCTGTCCACATTTTCCATGACTCATATTCCTTCATATGTCAATACAGCTAGACAAAGACCGTTTTTAGTTCATATATTTTAACATCAGAATTTTCTTAACCTGACGAGGTTGAAAGAAAGCTTGTGCGCTTTTTCTCTTCTCTTTTTACGTCAACACTGTTGAGTTTGCGGATTAGGTGTGAATAGCGTACAACTGTGGCAATTTCTCACATACAACTACCAAGTTGAAGATATGAGAGCTTCTTTTTTAGATCTATATTACTGATCCGGTAAACATCTCATCGTGTTAGAATGTTTCATGAATACGACAGTTCCTCATTTCACGGTTTCACTAGCCAACATCAACAATTTGATCGATTTTTGTCCAGATGTTTGTCGTTTTTCGTACATAAATTTTGATATTTCATTTAACATCTCTTGTATTGATTCGTTGTGTCTGAGTTCTGATATTTCCCCATTATTTCGAAATGTTAACACTGATTTCAGCTGTGCGAGATGGCTGAAGATGGTCATAGAATTGTTTCCGTTTCAGTCATCCAAGACACTGGAACTAGAGTAAGAAAGTTATGATAGTTCGGTCATTTCATGAAATCATATAGGTTCAATTAATGTTCAAGGCTCAAGGATTAAAAAAGAAGAAAAGTTTAGTGAATTCTATTGTGACTGTTTTCAAAAAAGTACGTTTTACACTTTACTTCATTCCTCTCTTCGTATTATATCAACAAGAACAATTCTGTGAGTATTGTGTTTCAATTTGCTTCTGAAGAATGTTTGAAATAAACATTACCGAAGAAATGAGATTGAAGTAAAGACCAAGGTTCTTACGAAAGGAAAACTATACGATTACGAAATTGAAAGTCCGCTTCTCCAATCCGTTTAGCCATTTAAAGATTCATTGGCGTTTTTCCTATCAAAAAAATTATGTTTTATATGACTGGCTTGATACGAACACGCTTTGAGAGATGCGCAATGAGTGACGACGTTTTCTTAAGTTCATGTTTAAGATCATATATTCGTAATATGATTGAATGATCAACGGTTTAAGTGAAGTCTTGTGACTCGGAGAAAATGGTTTTGTTATGGGCGAGAGTTTTCATTTCTCCACTTATTTTTAGAAGAGCGGTTGTATTAATTACATTGTTTGGGTTTTTTCTCATTTCTTCAATTTCAGCCTCATCACCCTTCCAAATTGTTAGCGAATGGACGATTCAAAAAGTTCGAGCTGAAAGACACATCTTTTCATTTCATCCTAGAGATCAGGAATAGTTCGGAACCCCGATCTGTAGAAGTTTTCCATTGCGACATAAATAGATTCCCTACTCGAGTAAATCCGGAAAGCGCCAAATTCGAGGTAGTTTTTTTCAACTGTTTGTGGGAGCAGGTGTTAAGTTTTTAGAAAGGACAGAAGCGTGTTTATATCCCAACAAATTGAAATATTCTTTCTATCTTCAAATTTTCTTTTGACATGAGGAACATTTGCCTCTTCTCCTCTCAGCTGGGCGCGAAAAATGTGTCTAAATCACGTACACATATTAAAGACTTCAAAAAAAAGATATGGGAGTTCTTTTCTGGTTTTCATGATAAGGAATTCATTTTAATATCTTACCCTGTTCTGGCGCAATCTTTCTACTTATATTAGGCTGTAAAATATGGATGCGATTTCTTTTATAAAACTATTGAAGAAGTTTATCTGCCTTTCAAATGCTTGAATACCTTGTTTTGTTAGTTTGGGATAGACCAACCGCGAGTAAGTGAGGGCGTCCTGCAAAAGATAGAAAAAGCGCTATTGATTTCGTATATATTTTTGCGACGAATGCTGTCCAAATACTCCAAGAGAGTGTAGATATTCTAGTCCTTCATTTCACAGTCAGCTTGAATTTGATTTTTTAGGTTCTTGAGCCTGCCAGTGGTGAATGTTTTATTCTTTTATCTCTCATCAAGATTGACAATCTTTCTACCAATTGGAAAGAGTTTATGAGTGATAATGGAACTGTTGATGCCGCTGAGCAATCTCAATAAATTTCTTTTTTCAGTTTCATTTTTACAATTCTCGTTTGCGAAACAGTCTATTTAACGATTATTTCAACAAATATAAGTCAAATGACATCTCTGAATTCTTCGACATAATGATGTTCTATTATTGATTTCACAATCTCCCACTGAGCTTACGTGTACGCTCTTTTCATATTAAATCATTCAAATTTATTATAATGTTAATAAAAATGTATTTTTGTTGTTCTTACTAATATCACAGTTGTTCTATCTTCCTCTGTATGTTAAATCTTATTTGAGTAAAGAGTTTTCTATTAAATCTCGGTTTTTAGATGAAGTTTTAAAGTAGACGAGTATAGTGATGAAGTCTACGAGTATGATCTCACGTCAGTTTTATGCAATCTCTAAGAGATTATTCAGCAGTCGCAATACGGTTTGTACTTTTCTCATTTCATTATCAATGAGTGGCTGTTAGTCAATCTGCTTATCAGTGCTTTTTCCGGTTTAACGGTTGACTATCAACAATTGTTTTTGTTAAGGACACCTTTGGAATTGTACTAGACATTGATGGAGTTCTTCAGCGAGGTAGAGAAGTGCTACCTAGGGTTCAAGATGCTTTTAAACATTTAACAGATCAACATAATAATTTTATAGTTCCTACAGTTAGTTTTCAAGCATATCTCGTGAAATTGGTCATGTTTGCAGGTCTTTTTAACTAATGGGACAAACTGTCTCCGATCGGAGAAGGCAGAAAAGCTTTCAAATATCTTAGAACTCCCGGTGAGGGTCTGAAGATGATCAATAGTATGTATTGACTTTCAGATAAAACCCCAGCAAGTTCTGATGGCTCATAGTCCGTTAAGAATGTTCAGTGAACTCCATAACAAACATGTATTAGTTGTTGGACAACAACATGCTCGCACCATTGCAGAAAAGTAACATTCAAATAGTTTCCAGTATTTATTATTCTTGTAGTGTTGGGTTTACTAAAGTAACAACTATTCAAGAACTTCGCACTTTCTTCCCAAATCTAGATTGTGTAGATTTCTCAAGGAAGCGGATTAGTGCGAACGATGCTATTGAACTTCGTAAGAACTTCCAGCCCATAGAAGGTATGTTCTTGCGAGAAAAAAAAATATTTATCTCGTTAAAGCGATTATTTTACTTGGTGAACCTGTTTGTTGGGAATCAGGTTTACAACTTTTGGTTGATTGTCTCTTGACCAGAGGAGGTATTGAACGTTTCAATCTAAAGATATATTCTCTTTCAATTTAAGTAATGGCTGATTTCCGTCGAGGCTCTCTGCCAGATCAATTACCTGTCATCGCTTGTAATGTTGATTGGGTTTGGATGGCAGAAGGAGTAGCTTTACCGCGGTAGAAATTATTCGAACTACTCAATGATTCATTTGTTTATTTTTAGAATAGGACATGGAGCATTTTTACATTGTTTGGAGACCTTTATACACACCTTAACAGATCGCTATTTGCATTATCATGCTGTCTTGGGCAAACCAACAGAAGTATTTTAATCCTTCTCTTCTTATATATTTTATTGTTAGATCAGTTACCTTCATGCTGCTCATGTGATTCAACGGCAGGCACATGAAATGGGTTTGGATTCAGTTAAGACTTTATACGTGATAGGGTAGAACACAATTTGATATGGCATTTCGTACTGTACTCGTTTAGCGATAACCCTATGTCTGATGTCTTAGGAGCAAAACTGTTTGATCGCTACTTACGACATGGAGGTAGAGGTCGCTTCGATCATCTTGATCTGGATTTGTTCGAAGAATCAGGACCTCCTGAAGTCCGTACTAGACATGTAGTCGATAGATGCATTTCAGTTCTTGTAGAAACTGGGGTTTATAAAGGTTGGTCCAATCGAGTATCCTTTTCATAAAGCAATCTTTGAAGAGGGATGTCGCATGAATGGTGTTGCTGTGCAACCTGTAAATACTTTGATCGAGCATCTCTCACCGGGTGAACAAGCAGCTTTACAGCAGCCAGATTTTGTTGAACATAATCTGTATGCAGCTATTAGGCAAATTTTAGCTAGAGAGAGGTTAGAAAAATGATATTTATGTTTTTGAACTTGCTTTTTTCAGGTACCGTTTACAACCCGAACATTGCCTTCTGTAGATATGAAGATTTATTTTCTCTGTATAGTGCAAGAACGTCACATCTCCCGGTTGCCAATTTTATTCGCCTCCCTTTTCGTTATTAGCTTTACATCCAGCATTTGCATTTCGCTTGAGAAGAAGCATTCCCATGCTTGGGCACAATATCTCACTTACAGTCAAACTGTTTTTCATTCAAATAAACTTTTTTTTCACAAAAAAGCGTAAAAACGTTTAATAACAATCAAAGGGATGATGATCATGAGTGGAATAAATTAGGGTATTGTATAGCAAAGAGAAAGGTATTTGAGAACATGTTAAACTTCAAAATTACGAACAAGAAATGACAGCTTACTTAGCTTCGCAGCTGAAGAAGTGGGAATTCATTTTATAACCTGCAAATCATTATTTACTTCAAATAACTAATCGCTTACCGCTTTTTTGTGCACAAGGGAAGTGAACGTGTTTGCCATTGTTTAGAGTTATAGCAGCACCTTCTGTGTGGCAAATGAGACATGTCTAAAAAAGAAAGGTATCATCATATAGTGGAAATGAGATATACCTGCTTCCAAAATACGCTTAGTTGTTCCTGGAGATTGGTCAGTTCATTTCCTTTCATGTGTACATTTGGTGCCCACAAAGCACAATCTCCGTGAAGCCAAATATCAATTACACTGTCAACCAACGACGCATTCTTCATGTGAGAAAATTTTTTAAATAAGTTATGAAGCTAGAGTAGGCTTACCTTCCCCGGTTTCTTTCCCAAGAAGCTTGGCCAACTCATATGCTCAGCCGGAATATAGTAAGGACCAAAAAGATCTCCTAAGGAATCAACAGCAGATCTCTGCCCGCACAACGAACATTTCCAGTGTGTAGGTATCACGTTTTGCCGAAACTCAACCTTGTAAAAAATGATAACCAACTTGTGAATGACTTGAACATACTTGATACATTTTGCTTATTTGATTTTCTTCCGCCCGACTCACTATTTTACTATGTTGCTCACAGTTGGAAATTGATGATTTTCCTTCTTCGTTTTTGAACTGAATTACCACAAACAGTTAGATCTTTGAAACTATTTGGCTCACCTTCAAGTATGCCATTTCATCTTCTCTTGTCATTTTTTTCTTAGAGAACTTGTCTTTAATCTTCTTAGCTTCATCTGCGACCATTTCATCTGAATAAAATCATATAAACATGTTAAAAGCAACAGTACTATACATTCTTCATCTTTGACTACCTTCTTCTTCTTCTTTTTCTTTTTTGATTGAGCTTTCACAGCATCTATTGCATACTCTTCATTTTTTGCTTTAGGCTTTCTTCCCATTTCTTACAGCAGTAGCGAGAAGAGCGGTTGATCTTACTCCCTATTTACGATACAACAGCATTTAACAATCTTAGAGAGTTCCTTTCCGGTTGGAAGTGCACCAGGCAGAGGTTCTGAAAAGCACATTTTAATCTTAATCATTTAGTGTTCGCATTATTCTATGACGAAGTAGCAGCGATCTTAGAATAATCAATGTAAATATCTCTTGAGTGATAAAGGAAATAAAAAAAATTGATTTCACCTTCATAAACAAATTTCTTATCTGAAAGTAAGTGCCTTTTTTGATGCAGACATTCTTCCCTTAACATATTCGGGTACGTAATCGGACTGTTGCGGATTTGGAAGTAAGAAATTCAAACAGTTTTTTTGGTGACTGTGGAAAATATCGAACCTTTACTGTATATGGGAACTAGCTTCTTAAAATATTATGAACACTTGATGCTAGATAATGAAGACTACATTTGCCATAGGTATCATTTCCTGTTAATGTCTTTTCCAATAGTGTTTCAGCAACATGCAATTTTGAGCCATCAGAAGTTAAGTACAACAGGCAAGAAGTGATAGTTCCTTGTGATTTCATTCCCTTAATAGCTGGAGATAGAGTGCGCATAATAGAAGAGAATGATGGTAAGTTCATTTGAGTATTACTTCATTGAGATATTGCTAGGTTGGTGCTTTGGCTCGAAGCTGAGTAATCAACGAGATGTTGGTCTTTTCCCCGCTAATTATGTAAAAAAAGGTTTCGAGCCTGAATTGGTTTGTTGTTTATGAAGGATGCGTATCTTTATACATATAGTTAAGGTTGACTCTGATACTGAAGGTCTTAGTATTGTCAAAGAGATATACCGAGCTGTACAAATATGGTGGTCAAGACTAAAGGTAAAACCTGACACTTCAACCTCAAACAAGTGATGACTTTTCAGGAACTTTATGCAAAACAATCTGATCTACACTATCTCGATGAAGTTTTAGACAAAATTGATGATTTACTTGCTGCTAGAAAGCAAATTTTATCAGGTACCCGATATAGCATCGCTTGTACTAGCTTAGTATTTGAGGCGGGGTTCCTGAAGAACAACTCAACAATATAAGGATGGCCATTTCCAAAAAAATGGACAGAGTGAACTTGTAATAGTTACAGAGAAGCCACGAAGACTTATTTATGAATTCTTTCAGATTATTGAGTCTTAGCGTTACTATACGTGAAGAAACTGGTGTTCCCTATGATCCAGAAAAGATTTCTGTACTACAAAACTACAAAGAACATTCAAATGCAGAAAAAATAGTTTCGACGGATGTTAGTTTTACTTTAAAAGAAATATTATTACCGTTTATCCTAGTGTTCGGACGTTGATGAGAAGCTTGATGCTTTCTCAACAATGATATCCGTACAGTCTATTGAGTTGAATACTACTTACAATTGTGAGATCTGTTTCACAGTTTTCGACAGCGAGAAAAAAGTTTTTGTCAGGTATTTCCCTTCTTAATTTGTAACCTTAACCCTAAATTCACAGTGAAACAGTAACTTTCCCCTGGAAAGGAAAAGATAACAAGAAGAACTTGCGTAATCGGAATTTGCAGGCACTTTTCTCGGTATTTCACTGAATAGAAGGTTGATTACGAACTTAAATTCAGGGATTTAACCGTTCCGACTGTAGTCGAAAACTGTTATTATTGTGTCGTATTGTACAAATTGCCCCTATAGAGTTATCAACCATGAGGAAAAATCCCGATATGGAAGCTGCTCATTCATTTTGCCGTCAAAGTACTAAGCTAAACTGTTTTCTTCAAATCTTAGCTCGTTGTTCTAGTTCTCGCGTGGTCTTTCTTCGACTTGGGAGATATTTTCGATAATCTGCGTCCATCTAATGAACCGAAAGAACATTTATTGTTTATGAGCCGGTGAGATTACTGAATAAGAACTGTTTCAACACAGTGGTATCTTCCAGAGTTCAAAACTCAGAACAAGTTTTCAAATCTTTGACCATACCCGTTGATAAGTCTGCAGGTATTAATTAAAGTTAAAAATATCTTATGATTGATTTAAGATGATATTCGTATGTTAATTCTATCACAAGTTTATCGTGGTAACGCAAATGATGTACAAATGAAGTATCCTCATTTGTTCTCTCGTCACCCCCTCCTGGTTTCCAAAAGAACCGATGTATATACTTATTTGGGTAAGATGAAAATCGGTCACTAGGAAGAATTCAAACTTATATAGATGAGAGCCGTAACTATTTATATGCTACCTTAACATCTGGTGAGCTAACCAGTAAATCTTCTGATAGGAACGTCGAAGCAAGAGTTACTGTACTGGATAGTAATGGCGAAGTCGTGGCAAATGTAATATCTACACTCAAATCCTATTCTTAAATTTACTTTCAGTGTATTGAGAGTGTAACGCATAATGAAGGCGACAGTCCCAGCAATAATGGGCCGGTTTCAGTTTCTGAGTTTCGTAGTATGGTGTACTATCATGAAGATAAACCTTTCTGGTTTGAGCAACTCAAAGTAATTTCTTTTTCATTCCTTGAACAGTCCTTTCGTTCCTAGATTCGTCTACCTGAGGCCTCCTCACAAGATGTTCATCTACGGATAACTCTACACTCCCGGAAACAATATGACAAAGTGAAACAGGATAAGGCGAGTCTGAGTTCATATGGTTTTTGATATGAATGTACACGTTCAGGGCCCCTTTGCTCTTTCATATTTTCACCTTTTACATAATTCCACACTCGTCAAGAATGATGAACAAGAATTGCTTGTGTATAAGGTTGTTGGACTGTAAAATATTATTATTGATGGTTTTTCTATTAAGATTGATAGTTCACAGTATAGCCCGAGAAGTGTTGCCTATCTCAATCTGCCTTCTTCTAAGAGGCTCCTGAGAGATTTGGGAAACTCAGCTTCCAAACCACATTCCGCTGCTTTTACTCTAAGTGAAAAAAGCTTGATCAAACTTTCAACTTCGATATGTTCCTCTATATTGTCACAAAACGAAGATGTCGTCAATGTGTTGAGATGGAGGTATTTCCTAGAGTTTGTATTAGAATCAAGTCTGAAAATTTTAAAGAAATAACCCTTACAATCTTGCGAACTCCTTGAGCAAGCTCTCCACTCCCGTTGGTGAAGCCGAAAATGAAGTTGAAATCTATAATTTTGCTTCTTCTTAGCTATGAATTTTCCAGATGGTTAGATTCTTCAGTCCCCTTCTCGATGCTCTTTTTGAGATATGGGATGAACGGGAACAATTGGAACTACCTGTTTTTGATGTTATTGTGAGTCTGTACCGTTTAGTAGGTACGAATCATGCTTCTAAGCAGTTTCTGTAAGCCTAATGTTGTAGAAGAACCTCGAAATGTCAAATGCATCAATGTTTTGGAAAAGTATATGGACAGATTCTTTTTTCCAACCGCAGTCTTGTATGTTCGGCTGTAGCTTAATAGAGAGCTTCTTAACTTTACAGGAAGTTGCTGAAATGCTTAAACCATTATATTGTTAGTGCTTCCACGAGTAATAACGAAAAAACTAGGAACTCTTTGAAAGTTATGGGAAGGATTTTCATAACTATCGTTTGCTCAATGAAGTGTGCAAGGAGGTTAAAATTAATTCAAGCTGGTATAATTTGTCTGTTCAGGTTTCAGTATAGCTTGTACTGTCCTGAAACTATTCGTTCACATTTGGAAAGTGTTCTGTCGTCGATTGTCGGATTGATGAGTGAAGCTCGTGAACGCATGGCAATCCAAAACACAGCTTTGAAACATTTACCCAGCATAATCAACCCTATACTTGGTAGTGGTGCTTATGAACCTGTTGAGCTTTGGTACTTTTGTTTCATATATTTCTCTTATATTGGTCGTTACAGTAATGTCTTACTGCGTGTTCTCAACGGATTCGGTAAGAACATTGTCGCGAGAGAGCGCCTAGGGTTTGTCAGTCAACTTATTGACACTCAACTGTTCGAGGTTTATAATGTTCACTAATGTGTTCATTTTTTGATTTCAGCATTTTGCTTGTCGTCAAATTCTTCTTCCTAATTGTATATCTCTTCTCTTAACTCACTTAGAGTCAGACTCTGATGTTCGCGAATACCCTGAAAGGGCACTGGAATGTGTGCAAATCATATCTAACTTAATTGAAAGATTATTCCCATTAACTGTAAGTTTACTGTGCTTACTATCTTCTACTGAAAATTGTTTATAGACTCCTCGAGATAGTATCGGAGCGTTAGGCACTGATGATGAGCTGAACTTGGTACTGGAAAATCTATACCGACCTGTGGTACGCGCAATGGTTCAGGTCGAAAAGTTGGAGGGATCGGTTGTCGCATTTATACTATTTGAGTAACTTCAGTATAATTTAGCTGGAATACACTAGAGGAAAATTTTTCGCTTTGATTCTAGCCATGCTAAACAAGATGTCGGCTCAAATTTTCGATAGTTATCTACGTAGCAGGTAGTTCAGAACTGTGAGCTCTCATTAACTGACACTATCATCACTCCAGACCGAGTATAATAGACAAAATGGATTTTGTTGTTGAAATGGTTCAGATGATCAGAGATTTATTAAGCAAATGCCCGTTCCCCTCCACTTGGCAGCAAATGATTATGATACAGAACAAGTAAGGTTCACGTTTTATATATGTTCAAGTTCTTTTCCGCAGAACTATTAATAAGTGCCTTCGGTTCATAATGAGTTCGTCAGTCCAGTCATATTTTGCTCGGGATTGCTTTTATGCTCAGGTTAAAGGATATCAATTTACGGGTGATAAATAGTTTCCAAGGTATGGGAAGAATATATGAGAACTGTTGTGTGTTTCGTAACACAACCTGCTCTTCAAATCAGTGAAGAGTGGTTGAGAGAGGATTCGGACCCAAGAGTTAAACTAAGAAAGACAGCGGCGGAGGAGCTACGATCTGTGTGGTTTATGCTAACTAGTGAGTTTCTTTTTATTTATATCAGAAACAGATGTTGTTTCAGCTCGGCAAAAAATGGAATATATACCGAAAATGGTCGGACCGTTTCTCAGAGTCGCCTTAATAGAGGATGAGAAAATTCGAGATGCAACCATTCCAATATTTTTTGACATGATGCAGGCAGAGTTTCATTCCAACATCGATTCTGCAAAAGGAATGAAGCTGGTACTTGAACAAGCATACCAATGAGATATTTTGTGTATTTTCAGTTTTCTGATGAGCTGATTGCCCAGTTAGACTTTTTAATTAATGAGAATTACGGGTCGAGAACTTTCCAGGAAAAGTTCACAAAGATCTTAACGCAGCAGTGCAAGTAAGTTATCAGTCTCAACTATTCATAAGTTGGTCGTTAAGATCCGACAAAGATTTGTGGAAAGGAGGAGGCCAGGACTTGATTCAACGCGTGGATGTTCTGCTCAAATATCTGCTTGAGTATCGCCAAGTTCACGAGACAGAAGACTGTGCTGAAAATGATATGAGCAGAACATATCAACTTATGGTAGCGAAGTTTAAGATTTTTTTTTTGAAACAGCTTTTCAGCGTTATTACGAACAATACGAACACCAAGAGCTCTATGTTCTTTACGTTTATAAGTTGTATGAGTTGAATATACAACAGAATAATGACATCGAAGCGGCGAAAACATTACAGCTACATGCGAAGCTGCTATCAGTACGTCTCAGTGTGTTTTACATGGCTTATTTCTTTTTTTCAAAGTGGGAAGATGCCGAACTACCCGAATGGCTTGTGGGTCACAATTTAAATCAACACTGTGCTACTCAACGACAGTTGAAAGACAGACTATATTGCGAAGTAGCCGATCTATACAGTAATGGTCAGATGTGGGAAGATGCAGTGGAAGTTCTTAAGTATGTTCATCAAGGATTCTTTTTTCCATTTCGCCTTTTTCAGAGAACTCATTCCCGTTTATGAGCAGAAATACGTTGACTATAATCGCCTAGCTCTTCTATTAGTAAGTGTTTTCCCTGGAACATGTCAAATCTCTTCTTTAGGATCGAATCGCCTCGATGTATCGAAAGATCGCATCTGAATCCCGGGTGTTCTTCTATTACTATCTAGTTGGTTTTTATGGGAGAGGTTTCCCAATATATCTCAACGGTCACAGGTATGAACCTCTTATACTTGAATGCTCACTGATCAGTTCCAGATTTATTTTCCGCAGTAATAGTTTGGAGCGTCTTCCCGATTTTCTGGATAGGATGAAACAAGTGCGAATTGGATTCGTTTCTTTTCAATTCTCTTAATTTATAGATTTATGGTCATCCAGAAACAATTCCTTCAATGGATGATTCATCCGATTTGGCAAATAAACCAGGAAAATACATCCAGGTCTTCAATGTAGATCCAATATGTGGGCCATGTCCATTTGACAGTGTTCAAATCAATCCTTCTATAAAAGACTATTATCGACATTATAATGTGAGCATCCATCTCCTCATGATCTTACAATGATACTTTCTAGATCTCCCATTTTGAATATAGTCGTTTGACAGAAAAACGAGGCTCCAAATGGACATCAATAGAAGATAATGATGTGATGAGAACCTGGATTGCTAAAACGAGAATTGGGACAACTGATAGTCTACCATCTGTGCTTAGATTCACACCAGTGAGGAAAGCCTTGTGTTTATCCTATTAAAGTCTTTCTTTTAGGTGATTTCAAACTCGGGTCAAGTTCTCATATCACCTCTACGTTGTGCAGTTGATCAAATGAAACGTAAAAATGAGCAGCTATATGAAGTAATCATCTTTTCTAAACTATTAACAGTTTCTCTCAATCAGACTGCTGTTCTCGTTTTACAAAACTCTACTCCTGACGTCAAAAAAATCACTGGAGAGATTATGGGTGTCGTGCAGGCTAATGTACAGGGTGGCATTAGAAACTATCTTGTGTTTTTCTCTGATAAGAGCTCTCAAGTTTATGAATCCGAAGATAGACAGTTGGCCTCCCGCCTGCATGCTTTGATAATAGAACAGGTACAACTGTCCCACTTTTTCGTATCGAGAAGATTCTCTTTCAGGTTGAAATCTTAGAGTTTTGCTTATATGCTCATGCCACAAGAGCGGACATGTCAACCCTTCAACTACATGAACATATTGTAGAACAATATTTGGAATATAAACGTTTTGTGGAAGATAATTTTGGATTACAAGTCACAGTAAGTTATGAATCCTCAATAAAACATATTTGAATTGCTTGATAGAGATCTATTCTACCAACGGGTGCATCTATTCATATGCAAGTTGTTGAAGATAGAGAAAAGAAGAGTCATTCTGGAGCTGGTAGCATACTAGATATCAGTTCAACATCAACTGGAACTCTCAAGTCTCGAGGAGTATCAGCAGTACTGAATATGCTGTCCCCAGCAAGAAGGAATATTACATCACAACCTCCTTCAAGTTCTTCACTGTGCGTTTCCATTTAAAATGTGCACGTCTTTCGTATTTCTTTCCAGAAACAATGCGTGTGCTTTAGAGCTGCAGCCAACCTCATCTCTGTTCGAGAAGCAGTTCTCATTTTCAGGGCCAATGAAACTTTCCAAAATGAACCCAAAACTCAGTGGCGAAGGTTTACTACTCTTTATAATCTGATACGATTTATTTCTTTTCAGGTATTCGACTTCGAGCTTCTCTGTCTGTTGAGCTAGGTCCTCCACCCCTACCTCCTCGTCCTAACAATAGTAATTCTACTGATGTTTAATTTGTTATTTTCAATATCACAGAACTTACAGTGGTGTAATGTTCATATTATACGGTTCCATTACGATTGTACTAATAATTTAAAAATTGTATTTTCTTTCTTTGTGCAAATGCTTCTAGTCTTAAGACTTTATATTCTCTATTTCTGAGGCAATCTGTACCATCAATTTCTCCTGAGGAAATAAATTCTTTTCGCATATTTCATCTGTTTAAGGTATATGTTTTATGATAGTTTATCATTAACGTCTTCGTACCTTTTTTTTGTAATCTCGTGCGCCCTAGGCCAAGCAACAAGCTTTGTACACGAGGACATCTTCAAACTGGTCTCAAGCTGCCGCGAAAAAAATACATCAGGTTTATAAGCAAGCGCCTGAATGTTTTTTTTTCAACGAAAACTCGGTAAGATTAAGGAAAAGTTTTTTGATCGTTTGTATGTGTTGTCTTAGACATTTTTTAGAATTTCAATTCTTCTTTGACAGAAAACTTTAATTCAGCCAAAAACCCAATCGAATTTCTTATGAAACTATGCGAATGTAACAAAGAGATGAGTTGAAAGTCTTTATTTCTACAGACACTTGTATCACACAAGTAGAATTTAACGGCGAGTTCCATCCTCGAAGAAGACTCCTCCGTCGATAGCGCAGTACTTGGGGCAGATACCCTTCTCTCCGGCTCCTCCTGGTGGTCCAGCTGGTCCTTGGGCTCCTGGGTTTCCATCAGCTCCTGGTTGTCCTGGTTGTCCATTTGGTCCCTTTGGTCCTGGGGCTCCTGGGTTTCCATCAGCTCCTGGTTGTCCTGGGGCTCCTGGTGGTCCTTGTGGTCCTGGCTCTCCAGCTGGTCCTGGCTCTCCTGGGAGAATTGGCTCATTAGGAGCGTCTTGTCCTGGTTGTCCTGGGGCTCCTGGGGCTCCTGGGTTTCCAGCTGGTCCTGGAGGTCCCTTTGGTCCTGGTTGTCCTGGAGCGGCATCTTGTCCTGGTTGTCCTGGCTGTCCTGGAGTTCCAGCATCTCCTGGTGGTCCTGGTGGTCCTGGTGGTCCAGCTGGTCCAGCTGGGCATGGCTTGCATGGTGGTGGAGTGATTGGCTCGCATGGTTGCTGTGGTGGCTTTCCTGGGTTTCCTGGAAGTCCAGGTGCTCCTGGCTTTCCTGGTCTTCCTGGCTTTCCTGGGGTACCAGCTGGTCCAGCTGGTCCTGGAAGGCAGCATCCTTGGCATCCTCCTGATCCTTGAGCAGCAGCTTCATCGTTGGCAACTCCAGCATCTCCATACCCAGCTTGACGGGCGGTACGGTTAGCGGTTGGAAGGTTTCTAAGATGATTAACTTCGGTCCAGATGTCCTTGGCAGATCCCTTAAAAATAAAAAAAATGAGAATGAATAAAGAAAAAATATGTTACCTTGCAGTAGCTGATTTCGTTGTTAAGCTGGTGCTTAACATGGTTAACATAGTTGTAAACCATTGGGAGGGTTACGCAGACCGAGAGGACGGCGACAACCGAAAAGGTGACAGCAGCATAAGCTACGAATCTGTAAGCTTTGACTCTTCCTTCCAAATCCATGTTTCCAAAGGTTGGACTGACTACTCAGACAACGGATGAACCTTATATACCTTTGACGGTATGGGTGGGAATAACTTGTCCTTCTAGGGATGTTCACGCAAAAAGTTGCTGAACACGTATCATCGTAGTGGTGTCTTTTTACAACGCATGAAAAAAAAGTTGTTTATAAGAAGTTTCTAGATTTATTATTGGCTTGAACTTGAAGATTGCGCTGTTATGATATGGAGTTTGGCAGAGAAGATTGGCACGATAAAGTTGCAATTCGTATCTGTCATTGACATGATCTGAAAGGGAAAAAAAACACTTCCTTTTTCGAAGAGATATTATATGATCACTGCTTCATAGAATTAGCTTAAGAAGTTATTTGAACAAAAGAAAACAGAATTTGTTGGCAAGATCGAAATTGTTTCTTTCTTTTGATTGATACTGTCCACATTAAATCACCTAGTTTAGCCTTGAAACATCAGCTTCGAACTAGAGAACATATACAAACCAAACGAGAAATTGTCAAACGGTAATAGTAAAGCTATTGAATAATATAAGTTTGAAATTCAGGTCTATATATATGAAATAGTACATGAACCACACAAATGGATGAATGTTATGCCCCAGCTGTTCCTATATTTACTTTGGGGAAGACCGTGTTGTTAGTGTACCACTTCATCTGTACAGTTCTTCTTCTTCTAAAAATGGTTTATTAATCCATCTTCAGTTAGGTAAGCACTTTTTGTGTTGAAAATAATGTTTTTTCTCTTCAAAAACGGAATTTAAATCATCTGCACGTTTTTTTATTCTTACCTCATACATCCATCGTATAATCTCTTTCCGACAAATTCTTTCTGAAAGAACTCAATGACTTCAGCGGCTTTGTGTCATTCACATCTTTTTTCGGTAAACAGTTGAATTGATTCTCTAGTTGCATTAGTATGTTAGGGCTCTTGCTTATGGGTCACGAAAACATTGACTTTTTTTCAATCAGATTAGCGTTTGATGTCAAATGAATGAGGTTTCAAATCACTTTCTTGCGGAGCCACGAATTAATAATAGAAGTACATTCAAACATTGCAACGAACATGAAGTGTCCCGATTGCATTTTTGAGTTCAGGTGGAATTAATGAGGTGACTGATTTCTAAATGACGTACGTGGGGTTGTATTGCGCACGTCATGAAACAAGCTAAACAATGCCTCTGGCAATTCACTTCCTGCTCCCTATTCATCTTCTTGCTTTTCTCTTGATCTTATTCTCCCTTCTTCAAGTATTGTCGCCAACACTTTCGCGCAATCTAGCTGCTTGTCAACTGGTTTATGAGCTGGAACACGTCAGCACATTCTTGAGCATTCTGTGAATTCACGTTAAGAGAATTTGGGAATGTTTCTACTTATCATATAAAGTGTCTTTGATCACTAATTGAAGAGCTATTCGCAAAAATATTTATGCAAATATTAAGCTGGTAACGGGGGTGCAATATGATGCTTAGATAAAGAGAGAATGAAGAGCAACCGTTCGCTTTCTGAATAACAGCAGAATCTATGTAGTAGTTCAGTAATGCACGTGAAACCACGTGTAGTAAATTAGCATCTACTCGAATAGTCGGAGAATAATAGTTTCTTGGAATTCTTCCGAATGTTTGTGAATGTTAATTCTTTGTTTCTTTCTGCCTAATTTGAAGTTTCGCAATTTCATCACCAGATTATGGGCAGCTTACTCTTCGCTTCGAGCATACTTTAAGACCTGTCCGTTTCGTAATTCGTGGTCATGTAAGCTCCATGATGAGCTCCATGACCTGAGGAGAGAAGACAGTCATCTGGAATTTCCATCATGTAGACTTGTATTTCGGAAGATAATCCCTAGTTCTTCTGTTTTTCTACGAGTGCTAATCATCGTCTTTGTCGTCATTCCCTTAGGTATTCTTTGCTTCGATGTGTATGCTCTATGTCTATGTGTTGATGTCCGTTTTCCGGTTCCGTAGACAGCGTGAGCCTTTTCTTGGAGTACGCCCGAGGGCGGAAACACTGTTGAGCGACAGTCTAACAGACGAAGATGCGAAGGATGGAGGTGGTAGCTCAGCAGCTTGCTGCAGCGCTATTTGGTTGAAAGGCGTTTCTTCTTTGATTCGAGCACCTCAACTATCCAAGCACACTCTCGCCATTGCTGCTCCCCTGAGGGCGCTTCGTCTTTCGCGTTCAGAAGTCTGTCCGGTCCACCTTCAGGTGGTTCTGCGTCATATTCCGCTCTATCTTTCTCTCTTTTCTCTTCGTTTCATTTTATGTGTTAACTGTTTTAATTCTGACCTCTCTTCTTTTCCTATGCATATTGTATCTCCCATCTCACAAAGATAGAGAATAAGAGTCGCTCAATGAGTCTATGTGCCTTCTAGCATACAGTCTTCAAGCCTTTTCCGTTTCTTCTCTTCGTTTTCTTCTGTTTCTTCATAGAATTCTCTTACTTCTTCTTCATAGTGTCTTCACCAATTTCGATCTTTCCTCCACCTACTTCACTTACAGCATTCATCCCATTCATAGCTGTTCCATGATCATGCTACGACAGGTGGTGCTGTCAAGTTTGATACTTGTCAGCGTCTTCGCGCAACAATGTCCTGTTCTACCTACTGGAGGTCCATGTCGATGTGCTCCTTCCATATATGAACCAGTAGCCATTATTTGTTCGAATGCCGGAAGTCTACAAAATGCTCTACAAGCCATTCAAGGTGCCCGTGATATAACAGTTAGTCATAATCAATTTTTCCTCATTTATTTTTTTTACTGTAGATGGATTCCTTAACTATTGTTGATACTGCCATTCCCAATATACCCGCAAATGCTTTCCAAGGATTCACAATCCTCCGACTTGTCTTGAACAGAAATACTCTTCAGAATATTGATGATCAAGCTTTCAATGGAGAATTGATCAATTCTTTGATTGAGCTCGATTTGGTAATTCTAACTTAACATAAGAGATTCAAAATGCAATTTTCAGAATGATAACAACCTTGGTCAAATTCCTCAAACTGGATTACCTCATCTTCGTAATCTTAGAAAGCTTTACCTCAATCGCAATCGTATTAATCAATTGGCTTCAAATGCTTTTAATAATTATGAGAGTCGTGATCTTCTCATTAAATTATCATTGGCCGGAAATAGACTGACTGATCAAACTTTGGGAGACAATGCTGTTTTCCGACCTCTACGACTCCTCCAGGTAGATTCAATCAATTAACTTTCAAGATTCCCTATTGTTAAGGAACTCTCTTTGGAAACGAACTCTCTGAACTCGATCCCAACATCTGCATTGATCAACCAAAGGGAAACCTTGACAAACCTTAATCTGGGTTTGAACAACATCAATGACGTAAGTTTTAATCATTTTCCCTCTTTCATTTCTTGTCTGTTGAACATTTTTTTACCGCATTGTCCACAGGTACCTGTCGGAGCCCTCGACTTTCCGGTTTTAACTTCACTTTCACTAGAATTCAATGGCATCACCGTTATTGTGCCTGAAGCATTTCAGGTATTTTATTTAAGCATTTGCATTGTTATTGCTTTTGCCAAATTCAGAAAGTGCCCAACTTACAATATCTATATTTAACCGGAAATCGATTCCCACAATGGTATCCGGAAATGTTCCGTTACATTGGACAGTTAAGAACATTAGGAATCGGTGAAACACCAATCTCTGTAATTCCAAACAATGCCTTCCAGGTACATTACTTCATTGTGAATGTTATTAACCTTTACTTCAACTTCAGCACGTTCCACTCTTGATTAGACTTGAAATGTCTGAGGCAGCCGTTGATACCATTGAAAGAGGAGCGTTCCAAAGAACTCCTCAAATTCAGGCCATTGTACTGAATAAGAACCGTTTATCTCAGTGAGTTTTAGTTTGATACAAACCCAAGAGCAACATGAACAGAAGCAGTTCACTATCTTTTTAATTTCTCATTCTCTGTTCTTGTTGTCATCTTATCTTGAGTGTGAGTCTGTAGGAGTGCTGGACTGTACGAACGAATGGCTAATCGAGCAAACATTGCAAATCCTTTGGTCGTAGGGGAGCAGCATTGAGAGAAGAATTTTCATTTTTCGATGAGAGAATCAGAGAGTTAAATAAAGGAGAGAAGAGTGGTAGTCAGCATGATATTCAAGAGAGAAGAAGCAAAGAAGCACTGCGAGGAGCAACTTAGTGATGAAATAGGTTGATTGGTGATGAAAAAGAAAAACAGAAAAATAGATGGAATGTAAGAGAGATGGAGTCTCAAGGAAAACTAGAAGATTTTGACCCGCTTGATGACCTTAAAGACTTCTTCAGAAATCTGGATAGCTTACTAAGTATTAAAATCAAACGCACTAATCCGATTGTTCGATTAGAAGAGTGATATGGAATGTTAAAGAGAGAAAATAGAAACTCTTAAGCAAACCAGCTAGTGATTCATGCCTTTTAAGACTCCGAGATGTTTGAGTTCTTTTCTAAGAATATTTTTTTTTCAGAATTCGTGCAGACTTCTTTGAAAGCTTACGTGATCTCTATTCCATTGATGTTCAAGGAAACCGTATTGAAAATGTTCAAAATCTTGGATTTGCTAATCTACCTGCTTTAAGACATTTGGACATCAGGTAAAAAACAATTCTTTATTTGTCTCGAAGAAAAAATCACAATTGATCAAGTGATTCCACTTCAAAATATCTCTGAACCAAATGAAACACTGAAGATAAGGATTATCTGATTTCTTTCAACTATCCGAAATCTTCTGATTTCCTTTGCGTTCATTTTGAATTGTTTGTTTTGGTGGGTCCAGTTAGTGATTTCGTCATATTCAAATAAACAACTTTTGGATTTTTCAGTTGTGCTATTGCTCACCATTTTGCTTTTTTTCTCCTTCTTAGTCCTTATGATTATTATTCCTTTCTTCGTTCGCTCAATCGATCAAGAAATGGCCAAAGATAGTTTTCCTCTTTCACTCTCTATGATTTTGAAAAAAACATTCATTCATAGATCGACCCAATAGTCTAAGGGAATCAGTTTTGAACGACAACCGTTGATTGTTATCCATCCAAACTTGAAAAGCTCTATTCACAGTACATTTCAGTTACAATCAACTAAGAACATTACCACAAGATGTGTTCCTGAACACTTTCGCACCAAGCCCCAACGATCGTCGAGTTATTTACGCCTGTGGTATACTTACATTTTCCAAAAATCAAACTACAATCTAATTTCAGGAAATCCTTGGCTCTGTAACAGTGAATTGGACTGGTTCCGTCAATTGTTGAGAGAAAACTTGGATATCGATATTGATAAGCCAGGATGTGTTGCAGCTTGTACTGGATCTCCTAATGGATGTCCTGCTGACGGAACACCACTCAGGTATATTCATAATGTTTTAACTTATTATATTTATACTGTTACAGATCTGTCAACTTCTGCCCAGAGAATGAAGCTCTACCATTAGAAGGCAACGCATTGTCCTTAGTTGGATGGATCATTCTTGGTATGACTGTCTTCAGTTTCTTTCTTAATGTGTTTTTCATATTGTAGCTGTCATTATGACTATTTTACTCATTAGTATTTGCTTGATGGCTCTGGTTCGTTATGGTGTGAGTCACAAAAGGAAGAAGCAAAAAGATCAGGAAATTGAGGAAGACGTGCGAGCCATGTCATCAGCTGGTCAGTATTTATACAATTAACTTCAAACCAGTAAATAAAGTATTCACGAAGTGCTTACGATATCCTAATAAGCTGTCATTTTAAAAGATTGAAAAGTGTCAACTTCTGTTTGCGAAGCAATGATCTCTTCCTTGTTAGCTCAAAGTCCAAACAGATCACGATAAGCTTATAATGATATTTGTTTGCTCATAACCATTTAAGGGGATCTATTATATCCTGTAATAAACAACACTTTCAGCATCAATGTATGGAGGTGGAATGTCAGTAATGGACCGGCCGTACTCAGCTATTCCACCAGTGAATTTGGATCTTCCAGCCGCACATACTTTGGACGATCGACCAACAAATTATTTTTATTGAAATGTGAAAGAGCTGTAAGAAAAGAAAGAAAGCTCAAATTGTCCACGGGCTGAACTTTTATTTGTATATTTGAAACAAAATAAATATTTTACTTTATTATGTAGTTCTGTTTCATATCCACTCATACTTATTGATTATCACTAAGTGTGAGAAGAACTCATCTTAGAGGGTTTATTGATATCATTGTTTTGTTTGTACTTTGCTCCCGGTGTACCAAACAAGAAAAGAGGAGTTCACAATGAAGGAGGGTGATGAGGGTATTTTGTAATTATTATTTTTCTGTTTTCATTTGCTCTAATCATTTATCTGTTATAAAATGTTCAAGTTCATCTAATTTTTTTTATTGTGAAATATTATTTTTGCATTGGGCATGATAATTAAAGAGGAACTGCGAATGAACGGAGTTCTTCAAGTTTTTTCTGGATCCGCTCTACGTAGAGCAATCGTTTGCTCAAATGGTCTATCGAAGATGTGTATATAGGAATAACGTTCAACTTTATCCAATTTCATTTTCTTTCTTTCATTCAAATCTCACACTAGACTTGTACTCATGTTCATAAAAGACGCTCATGAAGGAACAACCCTTCTCAAACGACACAACAAAAGATGCTCAGAGTGAGTATGTTTTGTAGTTTATTTTGTGTTTATTGGAATCTGTTTGAACTACTTTTATTTCACATGAAACTGTTTCTCATTTTTTCTACCAGCACTTCATTTTGAAGATTCTATATTAGTCCGAGCACGCCCACTGTCTCTTATTTCTTCTTGAACGATGTTATCCTTTCTGCTTCTATGAGATTTTTCTACTTCAATAAGAAAATTCAGTGCGTGAAAGCTGAAGTTGTTGCCTATATCATGTAGTATATGGAACATAAAAAAAACAAAGAAACCGCTCACTTGACGCTGTATGTGAAGAATGAAAAAAAATGAAACACCGCTCACAGCGTTTTCCATGTGAAAAATGAAATACAACTCAGTACTTCTCACGTCAAAATGAAACACCGCTCACAGTGCTTTTCACGTGTAAAATGAAACTCTGTGTGTACCTTCTTACAACGCAACGTCTGCCAACATCGGAATATTATATGAAACATTCCGCAATGAACAAG
Organism: Auanema sp. JU1783; assembly: GCA_943334845.2. Classification (NCBI taxonomy): domain Eukaryota; kingdom Metazoa; phylum Nematoda; class Chromadorea; order Rhabditida; family Rhabditidae; genus Auanema; species Auanema sp. JU1783. The sequence continues at coordinate 451,738 of CALQYR020007450.1, read as the reverse complement.
AAGCTCTGACTTACTTAGGTTCTCCGTATGCATAAGATGTAATAGAAAATGAATTACAAGAGTTGGTTTGTAGTCTGAACTGTAGTCTCAACAGATGAGTTGAACAACTAACGGATGTCACAATTGATTTTTTGTGTTCCCTGTTCGTTGTTTTTTGTAAAATCATCCAAATGGACTGCGTATCTCACCCTTCTTGTCCCTTTAACGAACTTCAATTATTAATTATTTAATTTCAAATTCTTTGGTTTCTAGCTGATGATGTAGATTCATACTTAGGCTTGTAAGATAGGAGATATCGTGAAGGTTATGTTGATTATTTGCTTTTATAATAGAGGAGATTGGAGTTTTGAATGAGTTGGTTCGTTTTTCTTTGACTTATCAGTTGTCTTGTAAGTTCATGATGAGAGTGATTAGAGACAGGGTGATGCGTTTATAAGAGAACAGAATAGGCACTTAGCTGTAACTGATGCCGTTCGAGAGAAATAAGAAACCGTTTGAGAAGCTCCTTGTTTGGGTTTTTGGAATAGAAACCTCAATTACCCTTAATTCAGCTGTTCACTTTTCATTAACTGATCAAGTTCGTAGATGATCATTATTCTGTTCATTGTTGTTTCGGTATCTCTACTAATAGAACTCTTGAGAAGTTTGCTCGTCTAGTTCCCTTCTCCGTTTGAGTTACAAGGAAGATTATATTTATTTATGACTGTTTTATTTTGTAAGGACATGTCAATCTTACAATGGTAGGCATGAGGCTAGTAGAGGATGAGGTCTTCTCAACTCTCTCGATCATTTCATTTTTTGGATCATGGCTATACTTTTTCAATTCAACTCTTTCTGCTCTATCCATATATAGTACGCAATTTCCGTTTTGTTGATGTTGAGAAAAATTTTTTTCTAAAATTTTTGACTTGGTGCGCTTAGCAAAGTTTTTTTTTCTTCAAACTTAGTCTCTATCCCAACATTCTTTTCTCCTAGGT
>CALQYR020007450.1:415809-447880 GCA_943334845.2 Auanema sp. JU1783 | reverse complement strand
ACGTGAAACCTCACGTACATATAGACTTCCGCTCCGTACACTGTACGAGTCCCGCCCCGTATATTGTACGACTTTCGCTTTGTACGATTTGCACTTCTTGCATGTTTCAAATCACCACCATCTATTGAGAGGCATTAAAAAAAATTTTTTTATAATTAAAATGGTTTCTGGAAAATTGAAATTTCTCTGAGACAAATAGCAACACAGAATAGTCACGTTTAGGACAACTGTGAACATGGGAGAATCAGTCATAGCATTGAGGAGAGCAGATCGATGAAATAGCTTCATGAAACGATAATCAACAGATATCATCGAGGAATCACATCCAATGAACTAACTCAATACCCATTGTGGAAAGAAGCTGAAGGTGCTGATAATCTTGTTCTCAACGGTAGTCGTCTAGACTCAGCCGTTCCATCTTCACATGACTCTGCTAAAACTTGAGGAGTCGCAGTTCCTTTTGAGCCTTCTACACCGTACAAGTAAAGGGGTCTTCTCAGTTAAAACTTCTGCATGAACCATAATAATATTTTCTTTGTTCGACCCTCCTGTGTTCCAAGCACACGCATTGTTCCATGCTTTTTGATAGGAAAACTAAGACACAGTTATGACTATTTGCCACAAATGCAATACAAGAGACTCAATCAAGAACGTTTCCCCCATTGATTGGAGAGCGTTCTCCAGTTGTGGCAGACGATTGACTTCCGGTTAAATTCGACATAGATTCATAAAACCATAAAACAATAGAAGGACGAAACAGAAAAATTTCTCAAACAGCCACAAACGAGAAAATATTTTTTGACTCCATCAAACAAGAAGATACTCATATTAACCACAATCTCTCGTAAATCTAAGAATGGAAGAAATGAACGAACACGAAAACAGAGGTGGGGTTTGTTCCAAGAAAAGGGAATTAGTTCTCCATTTGCTTCAAACCATGTTTTATAACATCATAGACATCAATCGTTGAGGATAAATGATGACAGTGAATTTGTCAACACCATACTATGAGTACATGAGAATAAGAGTACAGGAGACTAAGGTACGACTAGGCTGTTAACTACAACTCTTATAGGGAATCCAAAAGAACAAATTTTTTTAAAAGCTACAAACCGAGACTGATGATAACCGTAAATGAGATTCAATCCAGAGTTGGTTTTCATAGTAACTGAGGAAGAAGACTGACCACTTTACTGGCTCTGTTCAGCAGTTCAGGATCCCTGCTTTCCCCCAAAGTAGAAGTCAAAGTCTTATCAAAAACAGATCTTTATCACTTTATTCAAACATCATTTGTTAGGGGAGAGGAGGGTCACACTTTGACCAGCAAAAACAGGATTAAAGCAATACTAACATTCGAACAACGAAATCATTTTCTGCCAATCATAGAAGTTACTGGATGAGGATAAATCATCTACGAATTGATTTTCTCACTGAGAGCACATCGAGGTACGACTAGGCTGTAAACTACAACACTTATAGGGAATCCAAAAGACAATCATAAACAGGGAATAGATGGTAATCTGCTTCCTACTAACACACAAGCTCAGTGACATCAATTCTGCTGAATTGTAATCAAACCTATGCCATCTTTAGTCTCACGATTCCATCTTTGAAGTGATATATTCATGAAAGAATCCGAAAATATTAATATTACAACTACAACAGATTAGACAGAAACTGAAGAAGGACATGACCAAGCACATTTCAAACCAAATTTCCAAAAACTGTGAAAAATGAAAATACAGAAGAATTCAACTGGGCCAAGTTTGAGCGAATTGCACTTCATATTTCTCATTTATAGACGAACGTTTAGGCTTTTTCTATTCTCTAACTTATTCTTTCCACCCAAACACCAAATATTATGGATGATTGTGAATGTACAAACTATATGAAGAAGTGAGATCAAGGAAGGTACGACTTATACAACAGTTATAAATAAAAATTAGAAAAAAAAAGAAAACTGTATTACTATATGATTCAGTGAAAGATAGAATATACTAAAAAACTGATTTTGGCAACACCTTTACAGTAAGCAGTAAACATAGAAGCCGAAAGAATTATAGAAAAATATTTTTGATGCATCAGAACTTTCCATTCTCATTGAATACCTCAGGTTAATCGGCAAACATCAAAAACATCCCAAAAAGACATTTTCTACTTCCAGATTTTTTTGATCTCGTTGAGACAACTACACACAGACAGAATACAAGAGAAGATAATGATATAATCGTTGGAAAAAAAGCTCAGACTATGACTTATTCGAATAACCTCACCCAATCAAACTGAGGAGAGATGAACTGACAATACTTTCAAAGAGACAACCTTTCCTCCTAAGGACGCACTTAACAGAAATAAACGTTTAAACTAATAATAAATAAAAATATAATGTACTTCTGTACCGAAACAACACGAGTTAGAGAAACTTCCGGAAAGTGAAAAAGTTGAACAGCGTATTTGGTTCGCGTGCACAATTATTTGAATCAGTTTTTGATAATTCTGGAAGAGTCTGGATAGTTTCGCTGTTAAAAAAATCAAATCAATATATATTTGATTGTGAGATCACGTTTGAAAGGCTATTAGTTAGAATTCCTAAGTTCTGATAGAAGAATAGATATCCTTGTGGAAACAAGCTCTCGGAGAGTTTCCAAGAGAAATATAAAACATGAAAATAGTTGAAATATTTAATTGCAAACACTATAAATTTGAACATTATGACAGAATACCCGATGAAAAAATTAGTTGACTGATTCTCTTCTTGATAGTTAAGAGAGAAAGCTCAGCTTCAACCAATTATTGTCCTTTTGAGCTGATCAAATGAGTTGTTCAGAGAATTCATCATCTGTGACATCACGAATATCCAATGCAAGTCTTACTGATCCATTTGTGATTGTTGCTTTTCCATCACTTTTCACGGAGAGTCTTGTAACACCTTCATTCTCTTTCTCATGTCCTGGTGAGATTTCACTTAATCGAATTGGCACCGTCATTTCTTTATCCTCTTCGACAGTACCATCTTCGTTCTCATCGTCTGAATCCGTATCAGACATTTTTGAATCTTCGGCACGACTGGTCACATGCCTTCGTGGTGAAGGAATTGGAACATCTTCAACTACTTCACCTTCTGATTCAGATACATCATCTTCTAAGTTATTTTCTTCAGTAACAGGCTTTTGATGGAATGTATGATGTTTTGATCTGCTCGGAGGCCTTAAAATCTCTGGATGGCTGATTTCTTCTTCATCATCATCCGATAACTCAGCATACATGACTGATTTTGGAACGACTAACGATGGTGTTATTTTATCTGTAATATGAGACTGAGTTTTGACATTTTCAGGTTCCCAGATCATACCAGGAACTTCTTCGATTAAAATCTCATCGTCGTCGCTGTCATCACCATCATCATCGTCTTTTCGGGCACTGAGTAAGGCAGCTATGTCAGCTGCTGAATGTGATCTGACACTTTCAACAATTCCTTTAAAAAAAAGTAATTAATCAGTGATTTCTTAATTATGACGATACCTTCTACTTCACTATCATCATCCATCAAACTCTCTTTCAAGTTCAGTTGCTCTCCACCGATGTGAGAAATTTTGTTTTCTGAGCTCTTTGGTTCGTTATGTGCTTCAACATTAGCATCCGAGTCGACGAAACTGATTTCTTTCTCGACAGAAATTTCTCCGTTAGTTGAGGATGATGAAGATACATTCTGATCTGGTCGTCCTGGTGATTCATAACCCTACAAGTAAACAATAGTTTGCTTCACCTCACATTGCTCACCTCCTTAATAACTTGATTGATGGATACCTTCTCTTCATTTGAACGATCAGTCATATTTTCTTGATCTGTCAAATCCTCAGATAACTGAGGAGTTTCATTCCATTCTGATTTCAAAGATTGTTGTTTGATCATGACCAAATCTTTTTCATCAACTTCTTCAATAACATTTGTATGAATTGATACTTCATCCTTAAATGGCATTGCTATCAAACGGTTTAGAAGCTTATGAATTACCTCAACTATTGGTTCAGCTCTCTCTTCCTTAATGGTATCCCCACAAATTTCGTCCATCATAATATCATTTAAAACAAAGTCATCTTCAATTGGCTTATTTGCAACAACAGCAGTTTCATTGGCTGCTTCTAGGGACGCTCTCTGCTCTATCAAGCCGAAGAAAATATTATTGGGAAAATTTCCTTTTACAATTACCTAAATTAACTTCTTCAAAACCATCAACAGTCTCTTTGGCAATTTGAGTGGTTGGTCCAGCTATGGATTGAGCTCAAATGGATTTGTATTAGAGACGAGATGAAAGTTCAAAGTACTTCTTATTAACTCTACTGGAGGTTCTTTAGTTCCTCTGTTGTAGCAACAGCATATCTTTTGAAAAATCGATGATTCCTCTGTACTCATCTAGATATCTGTAAGTAGTGTGTATTTGTGTATGGGGTTGTAGCAATAGAATAGAATGAATCAGATTGAAATTTAGTAAAGAATACGAAAAAGAAAAGAATACAGAGGAAGAGACTTCTTAGTAATTCCACAATGTGCAATTGCCACGAAAGTTTCAGTCAGAAAGTCTTCTTTGTCTATGTGATTGTGAGTTTTAAGCAAACATTCTACTCATGATAACAGTTATTTTCTACCATCTGGATTTTGCTAGAGGAAGTTAGTGAATAGAAACTGATTATAAGATTGTATAGACTTCAAATAGAAGCAAGCTTAAGCCTTTTTTTTTCTTCTTCTTCTTCAAACCCATTCAATTTGAATATATGTTTTCAATGACGTCATACATAGTCATCGACAATCATAAAAATGAATTTGTCATTTTCAAATGATATTATTTTTGTGTTATTTTAAAATAAAAAATTAAAAAAAAGAGAGAGAGATAGAGGGGAAGAAGAAATAGAAATGAAAGACACATGTGAATTGGAGAAAAATATTTTAAAAAGTATTAACAAGCGGATCATCTGGTCTTTTCTGGCTATTATATGAAATTGAATAAAATAACATTTTAAATATAATAAAGCTCAGAGCATAATAACCATATTTGTATGTTATCATCAGATAATTTCACAAAAAAAATGAACTTAATCCATGTTAGAGGCTTGTTGACGTAGATGAGGATTTGGGTGCTCTACGTGTGCTGTATCTATGGGGTATGCACATGTGCATATGCTCATAGATAGGATGACGAAAAGCATTGAATCATTTAGGTAAATGAGGCTATCTATTCACATTGTATAAAAGATATTTATGGAATGTACTGAAAGGATTTTCTATTGATGATGATGATGATGAGAGATTAGCCAATTACGGAAATGCCAAAGAATGGTCGTAAGGAAACATAAAAGAGAGAATGAACTAAAATAGAAGGATTATAATGTTTATTTTAAAGGAAAAGCCTAATGTCTCAGATTACAAATGGAAGAATATATAGATTAGCTTTCTACAAATGTTTCTTTTACTTTTCATTTTCTTTTAATTCTGAAAGTATGAACAACGAGGATTGTAATCTTTTCATCAAATAGTTGCCACGTAATGGAAACACAACAAAAAAAAATAATTTTTCATGAAGTTTGTGACAAAAAGTAGAATTAGGAGGAGAGCAAGGAGGAGAATTAAATAAAAAAAAAATTTTAAAAAAAAATTTATTTTTTTGTTTTAAAAAGTCGGAAAGGCTTTGATGTTTATTTAATATTTGAACTTTTCTTTTGTGAGATGTTCATGCAGATGAAAATTGAAGGAAAAAGTTCGAAGGAATGAGTTGCTAATTGGATAAGATAAAACATTCTTAGAAGACATTTGAAGTAATGAAATTAAAAAATCTTTGAAAGACATTTTGAAAGGCTGTATGAATTGAATGACAAGACGATGTTGTATGTTATTCCATTCAAGGCGGAAATGTTCTGATGGTTGGGAGGGGGGGAGAGAGGTTGAGAGAGAATGGCACGAAAACACAGAATGTAAGGTTAATGTTTGGAAATTGAGATGATTTGAGGCAATAAGGACGTGGAAGTGTGTTGTCAATTCATACCATTTTTGGTGTTTGTGAAGTTGGCATACGAACTGAGATTCGGAACAAACACGTAGAAGAAAGCTGGGAAATGAATTGTAATAGACTGAAGAAATATATATATGAAGAAGGAGATAGAGGAAGAGAAGGAAAGGAAGAAAAAAAAGACTGATTGAAGAACGACGCAACGACGTTTACGAATGGAGTAAAAGGATGGAGGTGGTGGAGGAGGAGGAGGAGGAGGTGTTAAACGAGGTTTGAGTTGAGGCAATATGCACGTGATGAAGAAATGGTTAATATTGAAGGAGAAGCTTCTCACGATTATGACTTGAGATGAAGAATTGAAAGAGAATGAAAAGCAATAAATCAAATTCTTTAATTCGCATCAATATCCCCATAATTCAATAATCTTTATTATAAATATTCAGTTATAAACGATTAGACTGAATTATTATTCTTTTCTTTTTTGCATTTTAATCACAAACTTCAATGAAATCAATTGTTTGGACGTTCGCATGTGTATGAGCTTGGCAGGGGCAAAGTTAAACAGAGAATTTCGGTGAAAAGAGAGTATCAAAACATAGCTTTTTCTTCATCATCATCATCATCTTCTTTCTCTTCTTCTTCATCATGAGGATGATGATGATCATCATCATCACCGTCCTCCGATATAGATGACTCATATTTATTTTAAAAAAAATTATTTTTACAATCATTTTTTGTTTTTTTAATCGCTCAATGGATCATTAGGAAATCAATGTGCTTAGTCTTTTGCCGCTTCCTCTATCTATCTCTCGCATTGTCTCTACTCTTGTAACGAACAGTAATATGTGTGCATCATTGATCTCAATCTCTCTGTCAAGCTTATAGAGAGAGAAAGAGAGAGAGAGTATCGAATCTTATTTGTTCATTTAAAGTTCATGATATTCATGAATCAACAGGTAGGTAGCAGCTCTATCACAGAAAAACTTAAAACAATCAATGAGATTGAAGCAAAAACCAATTTCAATTGTTGAGTCAATGGGAAATGAAAAAAAAGAATTTTTTAAAAACTTTTCAGGATTATTTTCATAAATCGAAACAATTTTTAAATAGAAAAAGGAGAGAAATATGCATATATTATGAATCAATAACACTTCAGTCCTTATACAAATGAGCAGATGAAGGAGAACAGCCTTAGCCTCACAGTGAATGCAAAGTTAAAAATAATTTTGAGCTATAAGGAATAAGAAGAAAAAAAATGAAAATAACGCCATATCTTTGCATATAGCACAACAGAGCACAAGGAGATAGAAGTTTTGAAGAAAAGGAGACAGAGAGAGATAGAGAGCGAGAGAGAGAGAGAGAGAGAGAGAGAGAGTAAGTGTGGAAGACAGAAATAGAAGGAAAGATGGAGATGCATTGGATTTTTCATTGCCATGACAACTGAAAGTGTCTGATTTCAAATTACATTTGGTATGATTATGAGAGGGATAATACCAGAAACAGTTACAATCAATGTTGCAGAGTAATTTCTATTGATAATCAGATAATCAGTTATCTCCACATGGCATCCGGTCTGAAGACTGAACCGTTCGTATTGCATGTGATCAAAACCAGCTTCAATGTGAATATTTGCTGTGAGAATGGAATTGAAAGCATGAAAAAAGAACTGCTCAGTTTATAAGCTGTTGGGAAAGAAAGGGAGAAAAAACGAAAGTTTAGAATGCTTGTAAAACAACTTACAATGAGAAAGTGAAATGGAAAATGTCGTGTTGAAGAGTCAAATTTGCATATCGTTCCATGGTGATGACGGATTGTTTACATGTCATCATCATAGATCAAACAGAAATCTGCTTTACTTCTTAAAAATTTACAAAATCCTCTTAAGCTTTCAACGTTAAAAGAACAAAAAATGTTGTTTTTGAGGTGGAAACGATTGAAGCTGTGGAAGCAATTTCTTTGCCACAAATACCTTTTGGAAAGAAGAAAAGGTCATACGTGAGTAAAAGAGAGAGAGATTGAGAGAGAGGGAGATGAAGGAATTGGAGAGAAAAGAAATTTTTTTCTTATTTTCATACATTCCATTTGAAAATGCCATATTGAAATTTTGATTTTAATAATAGACGAGAGATAATAGAGAGAAAGCATGGATATAGGCTGATCGGAATAAATTGTGATGATTAACTATACAGAAGCTTACATGAAGCTTATGATGTAGAGTTAGAAAGATTCAAGATTGAAGAAGCTGATGTTAGGCAAGGTGGTAGAGATAAAGAGCCACTTGAAACAACGAAGAAGAAGATAGACTGACTGTATGCTCAGATAAGATAATTATGTACAAAAAAAAGTTTTTTTCTTCCTGTAGTTCTCAATTTACTTTCGTTTCTTGCTCGTCATCATCATCTCTGTCTTCTGATCATCAGATGTAGATGGATTTCAATTGAAATCCTTCATACTTCATTCAATGTTATGGATTATCCTCATAGATATCTAATTATAGGTGAATATTGAACAAGCTATCACCATTCAAAGAGAATATGAATTATAAAGATGAAAAGAGAAAGGGAAAGAGATACATGTTGCTATGTAAAAGGTGTTGAAGGAAATAAAAATTGATATGAAGAGTAAAATGCACAGAGAGAGAGAGAGAGAGAGAGGGAGAAATATTTGGAGAGAGAGAGAGATATAAAAAGTGTGAGTGAGTAAGCTGTTGCTAGTGTAGACAGGAAGTGAGAGTGACGAGAGATGCTAACCATTCTATGCGTATTTCCCCCAACAAGCTAATTCTCTGATTACATCATGTTCACGTGAAATGTTCACGTGTTATGTGATTGTTATGCAAAAATATGCAAATTGATGTTTTGTGTGTACAAATGACTCAATTGGTTGAAATGAAATGGAAAAAAAAAGTTTTTCTTTTTCAATTTCATTTTCAAACTCTCAATGATGAAACTCCTTTCCTCATACATCTGGTCACATTCGATTTGAATTCGTTCAATGATCGAACTTTTATCGCTTTTCGTTCCTTTTTTTGGTCAAATCGTTTCTGCTGTCGAAATATTTTTTTTGTTCTTCCATTTCGTTTTCAACTTTATTTCGCTCGTAAACGCTCTCTTCCTTTTTCTTTTTCTTAATTAAATAAAAAAAAATTATCATTAGGAGAGGAGCAACTTCCAGCAAGCTTGAAGAAGTTTCAGAAGCTTCATTCATTAAGCTCTAATGCTTTCAAACTATCTGAATTAAGAAGGGATGTTAAGATGAACAAGCTCACACAGTTAGTTTACATATGGAAATATGTATTCTGTAATTAAACTTGAACGAGCGACCTCTTACTCAATTCTTGACGTTTTCCTTTTATTAAATTTCTCTCTTCCCCAATCTTTCTCTCTATCTGTCTCTCTATCACTCCATCTTTCCCTCTCACTCTCTCTCTAACTCTCTCTCTTTTTCTTTACCTTCCTGTGTAGCAGCTATTGTTTCTAGCGAACCTTTATACTCACCTCAATCTATCTAACTCTCTCTTCATTCCATCTCTTCATCTCCGTTTCTTTCATCTCACCTTTCTTGTGTTCATTGCCTACTATTTCAACAAGACTCCTGTTGTCGTTGATGTTGCCAACATAGCCCTAAAGCGAATATCTTTTTCTATTCTCTTTCTCTTCATACTACTCTTATACTCTCTCTATATAAATCATATTTCATCATCTTTTTTCTTTTCTCATTCTCTTCAATTCATGTATTTCATAGCATTCTTCAACACACACATACACACACACACACACACAGCTCTCATTCATTCATTTTCATTCCTTCGTTCAAACACACAGAGACAAGCACACCATCTACTCTCGTATTCTCTCTCATATTCTCTTTCTATCTCTGTTCCCCTTTTTACCTCTCTCTCCCTCTTCCTCTTCATTTCACCATTTGCACTTTTGACGTTCTTCCGAACGAAACATTTTTTTCTCCCAAATCATATCATTTCCATAAAATGTCATAAATAAACACTCTTTGGCTTCTTTACAAACGAATCTTCTCTCTCTCTCTCAGACTGTCATTTTCAAACCTTTTCTCTTTCATATAATTATGACGTCATAAATTGGTTACGTTTTCTAACCTTTAAATATATCAGAAGTTTTTCATTTTACAGCTGATATCAATTCAAGTTTCACCATGTTTCTTAACCTTTTCTTCATCTTCCTACTCTCTCTCTGTCTCTATCTCTGTGACTCGCATTCTCTCGCAACGTTAGTCTTCTACTCATAAGGCATGTCTTTCGTAAACCATAAACCATCCATTCATACTTCAATCAAAGAATATCATCATATTTGGCTGATTATAACAAAAGATTATTTAGTTTTTATTATCATTACAAGCCAGCTTCTAATTATTTATCTCTTAACTATACTACTTATGTGACTCCCTCTCAACCACCTTTTCTCCTTCTCCACCACCCTGTCCTCCTTCCTCCCACCTCGAATAATATTTTTAAATAACAAAATATTTTGAGAAATTGATTTAGAAATTTGCATAAACATACAATTAACAAGCTTTCCTGCTTCTCTCCTTCCCTCATTTCTCCTTTTCCGTCAATCTCTTTGTAATAGATAGTTCTAATCTCTTATTCCTCGAATTACCTCAATCTCTCACTCTCTCTCTCTCTCTTACTAGTTCTTACATCATCCAATATCTCTCTTAGTATTCTTTTAAATATTCCCTATCAACTTTTATAAAACTCATCCTGAATTCAATTAAAATTGTTTGAAACACAGCTGTTTCAATATTCAAAAATTCAAAAGAGATTATTCAAATTTATATCATATAGTTAAGCTGTCCAATAAACGTTATATCATTTGCTTATCTCTTTTTTCTATCAATGTATTGATTATCTCATTGTTCGTTGATAAAAACACAAATGAAAAATACATTGAAAACTTCCATCAAAACGATCGAATGTTCATTCAAATCACACACACACACACACATACCACACACGCTCATACACATGCACACGTACACGTACACGTAAATTAGGGCATGTGACACATGACTATGTCATATGGCATACTCTTTCTTTACTTTTGTTATTTTTTTATTATAAAGTTAATATTTACACGTTGTTACAATATATACTGCTAGAATGATGTATCAATGTGTTTCCTATGCATGTATGTTCTCTATCTCTCTATCTCTATCATACTCTCACCTTCTCTCATTCTATGCTATGTATGGAAAGGGGGGGGGGGGGGGTTGTATGTCGTTAGTTGACAAGGTCAATTTGCAGTCTCTTTTAGTTCCTAATAGATTATTAAGTGATTGTTACCTTTTTAATTATTTATTTTTTCAATTTTTATATTTTTCATCTCGTTATCATCATTGAGAGCTTATTCCTCTTCAATTCATTTCATTCGTTGAATACAACGTTAAAGCATCAAACACGAATAGGTTGGACTTTTATTGATTTTTATTTTCAATCAAATGATTCATTTAATTAAACTTTTAATTCTCTGAATATGCACCTTATTTGGATGAAATTGATTTCTACAGAGAGAGAGATAGAGAGGTGAAAGAGGAAGTGGTAAAGGAGAGAGAGAGAGAGAGGTGACATCGATCAATAATTCACATGTTTAATTAGTTTAGTATAATTCATATTTCATTTATAATTAAATATAATAATTTAACGAACAAATCAATAGATGATTCGTGAAGAAGCGACAGGCCAGTTCATTCCATTCCTCTCATTTTCCTCTTTATAATTGAGTTTATGAGGTTTTTTGTCGTTCATTTTTGCAGAAAAGTATTCTTGGAAATTTCCTTGAAAGACAGAGAGAGAGAGAGAGAAACAGAGAGAGAAAGAGATGAGAAAAAAAAAACTTTTGTGTTTGCCTTACAGTACGAAGGAGGAACTCAAGCTTAAGGTTAAGCTGAAGAAGCTTCTTCTTTTTAGAGGTTAAAATGATGTTTAAGAAATTATGATGATGAACTTTGTATGTTTCATTTCGAAACATATAGAATCATTGAATATTATCCTTTTCATTTGAAATGTTGCCTGTTCAGAGGGAGATTCAGAGGGAGAGAGATAGGAGACAGACTGATCTATGTATGAGCATATGTATGTGTATGTGAGTGTATGTGTGTATGTGTGTGAGTATATGTGTGTGTGTGTATGTGTGTTGCAGCAGAATACTAATTTCAAGACTTAATTGGAGTTTAAAGCCGCAACTCTCTCATCTGGTTTAGTCTAGCATTTCTCTTTCTCTCTCTCTCTCTATAATTCTCTCTCTCTCTGTATATACATACATGTATATCTTTCTTTCTGTCTGTCTATCTATCTATTCACAGTAGTGGTTGTTCATGTACGTGTTACTATGCTGTTATCTCTATGTTGGCAGTATTAAACCTTCTTTCATATTATTCTTAGAACTTACATTTGTTATTTTTAACGAAAACGAGAAAAAGGGTTATTTTGAACATTTCTCTGATAAGCTTACATCTAGTCATGCTTCTTCATTCTCTTTTCTCATTGATTTCTTATCAAAATCTTAAACGTCTGGCCTTACATTGCATTTCAGTTGTAATTGCTTTTTCATTTCTTTCGTTTTTCTTTTTTTTTCTTCTTCTTTCTCTTCACTTCGTGTTCGTCTTCTTCATGTTATTGTGCGTGTAAAATAACCTTTTTTGTTCCTTTTGTAACATTTTCATTGAGAATTAGCTTTTCGTAGTGAACGCACCTAATCCCAACACAATCTGTCACACTATTTTCAACATTTTTTTAAATTTTATCTTTTACTCTTCCTTATCGTTTTTTCGCTTTTTTTTTCTGTCGTTCACTCCTAAGAAATGATTAGCTGTACTTCTTACATCACATTACGGTATTTGAGCCTTGTCAAAAGATAACAGCTCATCATTAGGTATACACAGACAGAGAGAGAGGCACAGAGAGAGAGAGAGAAAAGAACGAAAGAGGAAGGATGTATAAGCTTTTCCTTAAGTTATGCTAACTATTTGTGTATTTCATTTTATCTTTTGTATGTGTTTTCTCTTCGTAGACCGGATGTAATATTAGGCTGAACGTTTTCCCCTAAAATACGAAAGACAAAAGCTTTTGTATGCTCATCCGATTGACCGCTACAGAAGTCTTCGACCTTACTGTAGGAGGAAGAGGTCGAGCACCATAAGTCAAGTTTTTGCTTGTTAATTAAGTGCTCAATAGTGAGCAATTGTACCTCTTAATAGTCTCTCATTTCATTTTTTGTTTTCAATTCATTATACTTCAGTTTCTGATTACTATCAGTTGGCTCCTCTCTCTCTCACTCTTCTTATTCCCTCTGTCCCTCTCTGTCTCCTGATCGTTAAAACTGAAATTTCTGAGAAAAATTAGTTATTTTTTCAAATTATTCCCTTTTAAATAATAGAAATTGTGAACCATTGCAATGATTAAAAAATTAGACTCTTGACGACTATCCGTTCAACGAGCCCTCATTAGCATGAATATGCAAATGAGCCATAATGCTTGTTTCATTTTTATTTTATAACAAATGGCTGTATAGAGCGGTTGCATTCATTTCACACTTTCCTATAAACATTGCTGTTCGAAGTACGGTCATCGCTATGTTTCATTTTTCAAAGAGAGAGAGATTGAGAGAGAGAAATGGAGGGAGTGCGAAGTTCATCATCACAGAGATTGTTTTTGTTTATTCACAATATATATATATATATATTTTAAAAGAAACATTATATGGTCATTGTACTTTGTGTTTTTCATGAAAACAGACTTCAGTGAGTGTTATTCATCCTTTTCGAGGAAGCTTCCCCTATCTATCCCTATTAGGTATGATAGCTTTTGACAATCCATACATGATCGTCATCAAACCACTTTAGCAAATCATTTGAAATTAAAATCCTTTTTTTCACACTTCTCTCTTTCTCTCTCTTGATCTCTCTCTCTCTCTCTAACATTCGAAAATCTTGCAATCGTGAAGAAGGAGCAGATGAACTTCGATGAAGTACACAAAAAGAATATTTTTATCCTCTTTATTAAATCATATAGTGGATGAAATCTTCAATGTTTATTCCCTCCCTTGCATCCCCCTCCTCCCTCTTTCCTGTTTCTCCCCCCCTCCCTCTCTCTCTCTCTCTCTGTGATTCTCTCTATAACTCGCCTACTCTCTTTACTACTTCCTTTCTCACTCAAAAATGTATATTTCTGTCGTCATTCACTTGTATATTATTTAACTATTGTATACAAATGAAGCCAGGAAAAGCTTGTCATTTCGGCGTTCTTGTCCTCTTCATCGTGAGATAGTTGAGCTAAGATCGGGATTAATATTTGACGGAAATCCATTGAATAACACACATGCAAAATCAAAAATTGAAGGAGGAAATAGAGAGAGAAGGAGGGTGAAAGAGAGTAAGAGAGAGAAGGAAAAAAGTATTTTTTTTGTTTAACAGGAAGACCACTTACTACATTCAGATCTTCAGCCAATTAAATGAAATACAATGTGATGAAAACATATAAGCGTGAGGATATGTAGAAAGCGAAAGTTATATTTTTGAATCAAAAAATAAAGCCCACGTGATGGCCACCACTATCGCCACCCTCGTATTGTGTGATCTGCACCGGCTGCACATTTCTCACGTAGAAGTCATTTATTTTTCATTTGTTTGGAAATCTCAAAATATATTTTTTTTGTCATTTCCCATCTCTTTGCAATATCATTTTATTCTCAATTTTCTGTTATATTTTTAATATATTATAAATGATTTCAGTCTCTACTCAGTGGATGTCCCGGAAACCCATGGTCCGGGATCTGTCAACGTATGAGAATATGTCACAAACACCTAAATTAGAAATAATTGAAGATTATTCATCTACATATACAGGTAAGCATAGCATATAAATCTTTATTCATATACATATCGAAAACTGAGAGACATAGAGAAGCAAGAGAGAAAAAAAATAGAAGAAGTAGACAAGAAGGAGGGAGGAGTGAAGAACACCAGGCAAATAGAGCATGTGATATGAAACTCGTGGCTGTTCTATCCTCCTCTCTCTCTCTCTCTCTCTTTCTCTCCATCTACTTGTTATTTCCAATATTTTCGAATCCTTTTTAAACTTTAATTGTTTCATCTTTCTCTCTCTCTGTCTTGAAGATGAAGAAGATGAGTTCTTTGCGGTTTCATTAATTGAATTATTTCCAATTTAACTAAACAAACTCAATTATACAATATTTCATTTCAAATTTAATTGTTTTCTCTTTGTTTTCTTAAAAAAATGGAACTAAAATTTGCATACACGATATGATTGTAGGAATGAAGATGATTAGAAAGAGAGAGAAGGAGGGTGAAAGATTGTAAGAGAGAGAGAAATATGAGAAAAGAAAGGCTTTTTTTCTGTTCCGCATGTTTTCCATGTTTAAGCCTAACCATTTTTGGACTAAAAGGAAAACCAAGAAACATGGAGCAAGCTTCAACTTGTACTTTCGTTTCTGAACTGCCTATTTCCCTCAAAAGGAATATAAGAGTACAAGTAATCTCTATCTGCCTTCTGGCTTCCCTCTCCCTCCCTCGCCCTTTATTTTTCTCTCTCTCTCTCTTTCTCGTACTTTCATTCTCTCTACTTCTTTCATTTTCTCTCTTTTTTTATTATTAAGCTGTTATCTGAATGCCCTTCCATTCATAAATGATTTTGAGTTATATTTCCCCTTCTCTTGTTTCGTTAACTATTCCACGTCTGAGTTAGAACAGATTCTGCAAACTTTTGTTTTTAAGTTCATTTTTTTGTTTTCCAATAATTATAGATGAGAATAAAAGCTCAAAAGTAAAGTACAACCTTAATAAGATCATGCATAACGAATGTATCTGCACTGCAGCCATGAGAGGATGACGAAGATATACAGAGAGAGAGAGAGAGAGAGAGAGGCGCATGTGAATAAGAGAGAGAGAGAGACGACAATTTGCTGTAAATTTCAATAAAAGCCCTAATTTCATTTATGAAAATGTTATTTATATTTAATCAGCCGTTCTGCACTTACAATCAATCGAAAATGAAAGTATCTCATCACGTGTTCTGCCTTTCTCACGTGAATATGCTAATTAGTGATAATGAAGTGATAGAGAGGATTTGATAATCTTTATAAATTTTCCGCCTACAATTCAAAAACATAATGAGTGTAAATCTGATGTAGGCGGGAGATAAAGCTCGCTTGAAATGCTTGTCAGTTTGTCCTTTTCTTCCCTTCAAAAGGCTATCAAGGGCAAGTTGTATGAAAATTAAGCTCATTCTCAGCCTCATACCCTCATTTTGTCTGGCGTTCACTCTTGTTTTTCCATTTTTCTTCATCTCTCTCTCTCCCTCCCTCTCTGCCTCTTTCAAAACCTTAAAAAACATACTTTCTCTTTCTATCCATCTATCTCTTTCTCTTCCTTCATCTCACTCTCTTCCTCTCTCACTGTCTCTTTCTCTGTCTCTCCCTCCCTATATGTCTCATTCTATTTCCTACTCTCTACCAATCTCCTTATTTCATTTCTCTAGCAACAAGACACTTTATTTTGATAAAAAAAAAGAGAAAAAAAAGGGTTTCTCCTTATATCTCTCTTTGTTTTTCTTCATTTCTCAGAGAAATTCTCTCTTTTTATCTTTCATCTTTGTCTTTCTCTCTCTCTCTATCTCCCTCTTCTCGTCTTTTTTTGTGAATCAAAGCGCTTCCTCGCCCAACTACTCACTTTTAATCTTTTTTTTTTCTTTGAAACATTCTTTTATTCAAAAATTCATTTCTACACATAATTAACGTAATTATTTTATTATTTTTTTGTATTCGAAGTTTTGCTATTGACAACGTCTTCTTCGCCATTCAGTGTACTTGAGTTAGTTCAACTCTAATTTAAACTTTCAAAATCTTATACTTTCCTCTTTTTAAAATATCCTTTTTTTTATTATTCGTAATGACATTGTTTCGTCATAACTAGCCAATTATCAGTCTGTATAAGACTAAAGAATATTCATTTTAAAGAAATATACGTGATGGTCAACCCCAAAGAGCAGTCATACGCAGACGAATATTTTTTGTGAAAAACATGAGCAAAACTCTTACCGAATGAAAAGAGAGAGAGAGAATGAGAGAGAGAGGGAGAGAGAGAAAAAAGACAGAAAGCCCCCCACGTCGACGTTGTCGTCCCGAGGTTCTCTTGCACTTTGTGGCGTCGCGTACGTTCGTCGACGTTGTCGTGTTGAATGTTTTGGTTGAAGACACAACGACCGACGACAACGGCAGACTTTTCTAGTTTAATTCTGAATTCTCTTTGTCGTTTTGTATTCTCTCTCATTCGCTTTTCTCAATTTTTTTCTTCCTCACCTTAATATCCTCATTTGCATATCCCTACTTCTTCTTTTCTTTTTTTTTTCCTCCTCTTTCATAGTGCTTAATAGATTTCCATGATAAATATCTCAGTTGAGATAAGCTTTAATCGTCATCATCTATTTCCATAGCCATAGTAAACACATCTAAGCTTACTAGTCAAACTAAAGGTGAAGTTCTTGATAACACAAGCTCAACTTTTCTACCTTTAGGTTTCTATTTCTTTTTTGTTTTTACTTTCTTTCCCCCCCCCCTCTCCACCCTTCTTCAATATTCTGCTTTCTCTATCGTTTTGTGTGCAGTGTGTGTTACTCTCACTCTTGATTGAACATCTCTGTACTCTCCATCGTTTGTACTTTTTTCTTTCTACATTTATCTTTCTTTTTCTTTTTTAATTTCTTTCAATCGCTATATTTCACCTTTTATTTGCTCTCAGATTCAAAACGGCTGTGTGAAGACGTAACTTTTTGACTGAATTCCATAGACAGCTATCCATTTTTGACGACAACACGACGTCTGAACAACGACGTCCTAAACAGACAGTTTGAAGTTTTTGAACTTTGACAATATCAATATCAGCCAAAATAGACTATCTTCCTTAGCAAGAGTATAATATAACAATGTTATTCGCTGATCCTTCAATCAATCGCTATCATATGTTTCCACCGGCACCTGCTGCTTATTCAAATTTCTATGGTAGGCCTTCTAAACATTAGTTTTGAACGTAATCATCTGTATTGAATTATGAAATGATCATTTGCTCATTCAATGTGAGTGTGTATGTCTCAAAACGAAAATCAGCCACCTACACAATTCATATTCATTTCATTTGAATATATATATATATGTATATATACAAACTATCTTTCACGTAAAACGTGAACACGTGACTATCTCACGCAGTAATCATTTCATGTAAATGAAATGCTCACAGAACGGTTGCATATGACTAAATTAAATAATTTCATTTGCGAATCGAAATAAAAATGTTCTTTGGTGTAACCAATTACTCATAAAACCATCTGATCATAAGATTTTAGAAGTTTTTGAAATGAAAGTACAAGATGATTTCAATGATAGTCAGTCTGGGTCATTCATACAAAATTGTTTTTAAAAACTTCTTTTTTTGGTTAAAAATTTGAGTGTACTTTAAGAGAAGACGAATATAAATTTTAAGCTATGAAAAATGAAAATGTTGAATGGTGAAATAAGAAAAATATAATTTTCAGGAGATACTAGTCCATCATCTTTAAATACTTCTGTTGATTATCCAAATGGTAGTTCATTGACAACGGGCCTCATTTGTGATGTTTGTGGTGATGTAGCATTTGGTAAACACTATGGCATCAATGCGTGTAATGGTTGTAAAGGATTTTTTCGTAGAAGGTATCATTTGTTTATTATTTTATTCTTTTTTACTTATACATAAGTGTTTAGTGTTTGGAGTCGACGACAATATACTTGTCGCTTTGGAGGGGATTGTCCGGTTGTTAAAGAGCATCGAAACGTTTGTCGATCATGTCGTTTAAAGAAATGTTTTGAAGTCGGAATGAACCCAGATTGTACGTAACTGCATCAATTACATTATATACTCTTCTTTTAAGCTGTCCAAAATGAGAGAGATCGTAATGTTAAATCAGCTGGAACACCAGGTAGCATGTCTGGCAGTTTCACACCGAATGGAATTAAAAAGTTTCGCGTCAAATCACCAATGGTCGATCAATGTGTTCAAGTAGGATTGCATTGCAATAGCCATAAACAGTTGAAGTGTTGTTATAGACAGAGACGTATGATTCACCTCTAGATGGCTTTCCAGCTCCTTACATCAAGATGGAGCCTGGAACATCTCCAGCAGACTTTCATGATTTACCAACTCCAAGCTTTTATGACGTCAACACAGTTCCAGAAAAATTACATCAAATTGAACTATCAGTAAGCGAAATTGTGAGATTAAAAGCTTATAGCAAACTATTTGAAGATCACAAACACCTCAACTGAGAAGGAAGAAGGCGGTAATTTAAATAAAAAACACATAAATTTACCTTTTGGGGTAAGGAAATTCATCAATCAAGCGATAAAAAAAATGTTTTTTCGTTCAGACCGTTTTTCGTCGACCTTTGTTAGTTAGTCCACGTTTCCCGATGTGTTTTTCTGGAGAAAGAATAATGGGTCCTTCCGACTTCATTGAAGGTTCATTTGACATTGAAAAAGAAATCATTTGGAATGTTTCAGGATGGCGTAGACATTTCATTTACTACTCCGATTGGTGCCATAATTTGGAAGATTTCGTAGAATTGTCAATAGAAGATCAAGATATCTTAGCCAGAGGGCGTTTAGTTTATCATGGATGGTTAGAATCTTTATTATATTGTTCTTATATATGATAATGGATAATTCCAGGGTTTCCCATTCGTATTATTCGATGAAAGCTGATGTTCCAGGACTGTGTATGTCCAATCGTTCATATCATCCTCTTATTGAAGGGCATCCAAGGTTGTTTAATCATTCACGATCATAAAAGTCTAACTGTACTCATTTTATAGTATCTACAGTTTTTATAAAGAATGCATGCCTCGTCTGATGAATTACGTCATCGGACCTATGAGAGCTTTACAAATGGATGATTTTGAATTTGCGATGGTGAAGGCAATCGTCGTCTTTGCAGATGGTAAGAAATAGAACAAAAAAATATTATTATAATCCATTGACTCTCCTTTTAGATTGTGGATTATCTCAAGAAGGAAAAGCTATTGTAGCAAAAGCTAGAGAAAAATATATTAATGCTTTATATGCCTATATAAGGAAAAATAAGGTGACAACTGCTTCAGCTGCCACTTGTCGAGTAGCTAAGTTCATGATCATGCTTAGTGCCATAACGGTAATTGAACTTTTTGTTCAGAAAAACAAGTATGAAATGTGATTTTCAGAGTTTATGTCATTTGATGAACGAAGGAGTACAAATGAACAGCCTTTTCCATTTGATTGATTTCGATGAATTAATTCAAATGTGTCATAAGCCGACCACATCTCGAATTCCATCAACAGCTCAAGCTCAACAACAACATCTTCCGCAACCAGCTCCTCCTCTTCATCATCAACCAGATGTTCGGCAACAACATGGAAATGTTCTTAATCAACATCTTCATAATGGGATTTCGGTTAACTCATCAATCAATAACTCCACTGCTCCTCTCATTAACCAGTTAGCAATGCAGAATGCATTTCAAACAACTGTAAGTTATATGATAAACGGAGGTACAACACCTTCAAACGGCTTACATCTTGCACATCATCTACCAACACCACCAAACTCGACAGGCGTCATGATGCAAATGCCAAACTATGCGGGAGTTCAATATTATAATCAAATTCCTTAACTATTATCTGTAAATAGCTATATTCTAGTCCATTTTCTATTCATATTCGTTACTAACATGAAAGATATATTCAGAGCTCATTTTTATTATATGAAATATCAAATCTCAGGATATCTCATTATTACCTCAAATTGAGAATTCCATTCAAATCCTCTTTCAGTTTTTATTCTTTATATAAGGAAAAAAAAGTTGTTATACAT
This sequence comes from Auanema sp. JU1783, assembly GCA_943334845.2. Lineage (NCBI taxonomy): Eukaryota > Metazoa > Nematoda > Chromadorea > Rhabditida > Rhabditidae > Auanema > Auanema sp. JU1783. The sequence goes on along the minus strand of CALQYR020007450.1, from coordinate 426,948 downwards.
ATATATATATATATGAATATCTATGTTTTTCTATGAACAAAATCAAATTTCCTATTACTTTCATGGTCTCATCTGTTACTTTCCAAAAGATACTTTATTACCGGGGTGACCTTGTATAAATATGTAAATTTTTTTTCTTTTTTTTCATATTTTCATGGTATTTGCCTTAACTTATCACCTCATGTTTTGTATGAATATCATCATATCATTCTCATAATGTGATAGGAAACAAATTGCTATTAAATATTAATTTTATTTTGAAATTTTTTAATAAAAAGTTTTAAACCTGCTGCTCAAGATATTTGTGCATCTGAATATATGTATAGTATGAGTAGCATTGTAGAAGCTGAACAATAATATAAAGAGAAAAAAAGGGGGGAGATATAGAACGAGCACACAACTATCTATGAGCAACCGCACAACATCTCTGCAAAAATGAAAATGGCTTCGAGGAAAGCTAAGCTACGTCAATGTCTACGTGACGTATGACGTACTTTGTACGTCAAAATGAAAATACCAAATGATGAGAATTCAAAGTGTTTTTTTATTTCTTCATAAAAACAAGAAAAAACAAATGTCTTTGACATTTCAAAATATATTTGATTTATAGAAAAAATATGAAGCTGAGCATGAAAGGCCTTCGCAAACTAGACGAACTTCTATATGAATGATAGATTGAGAATGATTTTAATTTCTAATCTCTTCGTTTTCGAAAAAAATCCGAACGACGATTCACAGTTGGTGGAATATTTGGTAGCTCAAATGAATCATCTTTCGTTGAGTGGCGCCTTGGCTAAAAGAATCTCATTATTCAAGTTTTTAAGTTTCTTGAACCAAGGGAACCGGACTGTTATATCCTTCACGTGGTCGAGTAAGTTCGTCATTTAGAGAGCCCCGATGAGATCTGCTCGTTCGTCTCTGTAACGTTCAAAGATTTGGCACGTGTATTTAGAATTATTTTACTTCAGCAATAGGTAAGACCATCAAAGTTTCAGCTGTGGACGGATGAAGTGTTGTTCCTATAGATACACCGGAAGTATCGCTAACTTTCACCTAGAGAGCTGTTTGATTGATGGAAAGGTGCAGTTTGTTACTTCAGGTCTTGGAGTTGATCCTCTGTGAGACACTCTCGAAGGAGCTCGACTGTAAAACCGTTCTGCTCTCTCATCACAAATACGATCGTGTACATGAAGAAGAATACTCGCTTGTACTTTACCGACTTTATCAATTGTTTGAATAACCTATGAGAAAATAGAACATAAAATAAAGAAGAAGAAAAACATTCTCACTTTCCTTCCAATTGTTTTCCAATTATTAATCGCCTGTTTCCGTTGCCGAGCTCTAGTCTTCTTTGTTTGTTTAATGACCATCAAGCCTCGCACTTCTTGCCCGGGATCTCTATAAATAAAAAAACAGTCTCAAGAAAAGATATCAAATAAGTAAACGAACGCTTCACTCAGTCGTATACTATACTCAAGTTGACTTGCAGCTAACTTTTCTCTATCCACTGATCTTTCCAAATTCATTACGATTTGTGCATACTTAAGTTGTTGAGATAAAAGCAGTTGTCCTCTCATGAATACCTGTTGTCTCCAAGCCTTTTCTGCTTGAGCGATGACAGTTGTATACGTATTTCCCATCATTGCAATGAGAATGTTTATCATCATGATTGGCATAACGAACATGTATAGAACGAATAAGGTCTTTGTCAGCGCTTGATAGTTGGCACATGCAAACTCTTCGTACTAGAAATAATAATTTCATTTTCAATTGAAGGGCACCGAGTGACTCACATCATAACCTCCCATGCTAGCCCGAAACAATGTAATAAATGTCTCAGGAAAGCTACTATATGTGTAAATGGTATATCCCGAGATAGCACAATGGTTTGGATTTGTTGAGTTAAGCCTTTGCTTCGCAGCCATGTCTTTCCCCACAAAGTAAAATACTGAAAGTGCGTTGGTCGAAGAGTACTCGCAGTTCACATACCTTGTGAGAATGAAACTAGGAAAATTGCTGAAATTATTGCAAAACGGATCATATCTCCCGCAATCATACTATAAATCATTTGTACAAATGGACCAGTGAGTTTGGCACTTCTGAAATGCGATCGTAATGGTTTCTGTTGTACATGAACATCTTTCAAATACCGAGCGAAGAAAAGAAGAAAAATCCATGAGCCAGGTAATGCGAATACGAACAGAGCTTCCTCATATTCATGTAAACGCAAAAATCTAAATGGTATACAAGCTAATATGCAAAGGTTGGCCACACAGTAAACTGCTTTGGCTGGCGCTGTGCTCTACAATGAGATGTAACAGATGGGATGACATCTAAGAAGAAATACCAAATTCCTAAGGTATCCATGCAACCCATGTGAACGAAACTCTGTAATCTGCTGGACAAACACAAAGAAAAGACAATTCAGAATTGTAAGAACCTCAGCAACAGTTCGAACCTGAAACAATCAACTAGTTCGATGAGTTTATGCTTTTGAAAATCACATAGTCATCCCATTCCGGTTCCTCCATATATAGTCGTTTACTTTCTGTAGGTCTTATATACACAACGACTGATAAAGTGATTAATTGAATCACGAGCAAGACTAGACGTTCAATGAGTTTTCTCTAAACATGTTATCTGCATTTGCGGAAAGGAGAAAGTCCAAACCATTGCAAAAGCCTTCCATTTATCTGCCAACAAACGCTGTATCACCTCGCTACCAATCATATCCAAGTGTTCTGGGGTACTTCCATTGATTACTGTCATGAGAGCAGAATCGTAATCTTTGAGAGACAAACTTCATGTTTTCAAACTTCCTCAACTTACTTGTTGTTCCGTCTGGTCGGATGGTATCCAATGTAGTTAATGGATATGCTGAACATGTCATATCAGAGAACCGCCAAAACTCCTATAAATACATTTCTTCTCATAACCTACATTACCATATAATTACTTACAACTTTCATTAACTCTAACATTTCTTCAAAAATGTTTTTTCTACCCAGTTTTGTTGCCAACGTCAAAGGAGTGTATCCGGCTTCATTCACTATATTTGGATCAGCTGGTTTTGCCCAATGCCTCACCGCATAAGAATACATCGACTAGAACATTGTCATTATCTCATAGCAACGTGAAAGAACATACGCTGCTGTAGTTGATAACACACATGTGAAGTACAGTGTTCCCGAAGAAATCTTGCTTGTTCGGATCAGCTCCATTTTGAATGAGCAAATCATAAATATCCTTATTACCAAAACAGGCAGCGAAAGCTAGAGGATACTCTCCATAGTAAGCGTAACCTGCAAACCAAAAGCCATTAACCATTAAGTTATTCAAACAGAGAAAACACAACCGTACGTTCTATGCGAACTACACAATCAATTTCGAATTGTCAAATTAAAATAACGTGTGCGACGTGAAACGTGTCATTCAGACAAAACCAATCACGCTTTAAGCCCTTACGGAAAACAACAAAAACAATTTTTCCGAAAAGGTCTAATGTTAAGCCACGTTTTCTCACTGAGACCTATTGGTCATGCCGATCGACGACCTATTAAACCTATTTTCGCAAAACGTTATAACCAGACCTTGGTAATCAATTATCTTCTGATGATTTTTGTAATCTTCAGGCAAGAAGAAGCTTCCACAAGCTCTAGCATTTACATCAGCCCCACAACTGAGAAGCAGCTGAATAGTCTCGTAATCATCGTGAACAATTGAAAGATGCAGAGCTGATTGTCCTAAATTTCACATGTTATCATCTAAAAGATTGAACTAATTGCATTTAGCATTATATTCTTTTCATTTGAATGCTTTTCTTTAAGGCTCATTCACTCCTCTTGTATTTTTAATGTAGCAGTTCCAGTTCTATCCTAGAACTAATCCTCAAAATTAATTAGATGAGTGAAATGAGTAAATGATGACGAGAACATTTTCAATCGCTGCACATCGTCATTATCTGAATTTTCCGAAGCAATGTGTGGAAGAGAGAAGTACCGAATTTTTGATCTCCGAGATAGATATCATTGGCCAAAGCTGGATATCGACGAAGAAGAATTCTAGCAATTTCATGGCAAACTAATTGATCCCTACATAGACAGTTGTATGATTAACACATGTGGCGCACTACAAACCTATTAAGTAACAAATGAACAATATTCTCTCCATCTATTCCTCTTTTATTCATTTTCCATAAAGCTCGATGCTCTACAAACTTTGATTGGCACATATCTAATCCGTCATCCGACAGACCCAATTGCATATTCTGTAAATTCTCACGCTTGTCTTATATACTATTTCTAATATTACCAGAGCTTTACGCCATTTCAAGTATTCGTTATATTTTATCAGATGACCACCTTTGAGACCATCATCATAAAGCATAGAAGGCATTTTCTCTTCTGAAAACTTCAACACTCCTTCTTCCGAATCTTTTTCGTATGTGCTTATGAGCTCGCCATCTGAATATACAATTTCTATTAACTGCAACTAACTAACTTCGAACTAACCTTTGCGAACTCCAACCCATTTGTAGAGATGGTTTTTTTCTCTTTCTCTATAGAGATTTGACCACTTTTCGTCAGGATCAAATGCCATCCTACCACCACCATAGTTGGACGATTTGTTACTCGAACACCACGCACCCATCCATGCACACGTTTGTCTAATACAAAACATTGTTGAACATAAATACTGAGAAAAAAAATCGGACACAGGAACGAGTGTTCTTATGAAGACTCCAAATATAGCAAAGTGTGTTAAAAGATCGAACCTTCATCTAGATGAAAGCACATTTTTCTGAATCAAAACTAATGCTTGACTAAATTGGGACTATATAGATTTTATTGAGAGAGAAAGAGAAAGAAGGAAGGAAAAGGAGCTCAACTCCGAAAGCTGAAAGCTATCTCGATTGGAATTTCTCCAATGAGGTGTGAACAGCCCGTTTATCGTCGTCGTCGTTGTTAGTGCCTTTTCCTCTCTTAATACCCTGGTGTTGAAATCAATTTTTCCACGATCGTGGAAAGGGCTCACTGAGGCAATTCTTATGTACTTCCCCTCATCAATTCAACAGTATTTTACAACTTTCTGTTTTTATGGTTTCGATATAAGAGCTGAAAGGTCTTGCTAATGCAAGAAACTCAAAAAAAGGATTAATCTATAAATTTTCTTAAAAAAATTAATGAAAACTCAAAGAAAACTGGAGGAAATAAAAAATTGTATGAAATGTTTAATTATTCAAACCAACCACAATCGAAATCGAAACTACAAACATATGGATTGGACGCAATCAGTACTTAACCCGCACTTGGATGAAATGTACAAAAGATTCTTAATAAGTTAGTCTGGACTAGAAGTTGGAGATTTCAATTTCCCGGTATTACATATTTTGATATGATCACGTTACCTAAGTATGATAAGAAAGCGATGCTCAAAGCTACAATCGAATAATGAGTTAAAGGAGGGAGTTTGGAGATTGGATCTAATACTATCCAGTTAAACAGCTGATAGCAGGATGCAAGGAATGGCATCAAAATGGGAAGGAGAATCGGAACATACACTGCGAATGTTTGATCTTGAGGGAAATACAGAATAGACAGAAGTGAAGGATGAGAGATCGCTTGATCAGCTAGCAGCCGGCCTTTCTTTATCTGAAAGTAATTTTTTATAAGAACAAACTAATGTCAAAATGAAGTTGACACTCACGAATGCTAAATCAGGAGAATCTGAAAGAGCTAATCCTTTTTTTATATAATCTACTGCTTTGTTAGCTTTGGAAGCTACTTCTTCGTTGATCACAATAGTAGTGATTTCTTGTTCAAGCACCTGAATAGAAATAATTCCTTAGCTTTTGGTATCTGTCACATATCAACCTTCAAAGTAGCTACTGCACTAATTCCTTTCATAGCGTTATCCAACGTTGCTCTTAGTCTCATACGATTTAGCTCCCAGAAAGCTAGAGGAACAGATTCTCTGGTCCATCCTATACCTAATTCAGCATCGACACCCAAAAGTACACGCATCGATGCTAAAATACGGCTTTCTGTATGCTCAGTTCTTGGAACGACAGCTCCCCAGGAAGCTATAGCTGCTCCTCTACTATCCTCATTCTAAAAAAGGATCATTCATTCTCATGTAAGATTCGAAGCTTACATAATAATCTAGCATGACAATTGGTTCTAATGACTCTAGAATTACAATCTTCAAAAGCGGATAGTCTGATTCAACCGATTGAGAATAAGCGTCAACCTTAAATAATAAAAGTTATGTATGCACCAACAGTTGTTAAAACCTCTTTGATCACTCTCTCCATATTCGAATTTGAAAGAGTCCAGCGATCCTGAACATCTTTCTCCAAAAACGAGGAAATAGAGAAATCCCACAAATGCTCAGAAGTCACCTGAAATCGTAATGAAGTTCTACTAGAAGTAAACTGTAGCATACTTCAATCGTTGTGATTTCTCTCAGCTTTTGAGCCAACTTACGAACAACAAGTTCAGTCTTGTTAATCTCATGCTCAGTTGGTTTAGCGTTATCGTGAATATGCATAATTTGAACGATATAATTCATGGCTAAAGGAGCAGAATCCCAGACTAGTCGTTTCTTCAAATCGAGAAGTAGGTTGGAAACCCGACGAAACCGTTACCTGATGAGATAATGGTAGAGTAGCTATTTGCCAAGGTTCCATTCGTTGTCTTAAATCTCTTCTAACAATAACATTCAAATGTGGAACATCAACTAAGACCTAATTAGACAATTCATATTTTGCATAACATTACTCAGAGATCTCACCTCACGAATGAGTTCACAAAGGCGTTCAATGCGCTTCTCATTTGCTTCTTCCTCTTTCCATTGAAAATATGCCCATTCACCTTTTGACATATGTACATTGGTAGCTGAGAAGAAAGGCCAGTCTTTCGAAGGTATTGTCAAAACTTTCACTTCCAAGGAAGATCCGAACGTAGACTTTTTTTCATTTGCGGTGCTCTCCAAAGTTCTAGAAAGCTTCTAGTCAAACCAATAGCCAAAATGGCTAACCTCTTTCCTCTGCTTTCAATCGACCATTTGATTTGGAGAGGATCTACAACCTCAGCTTCACTCAATTTCTGGATAACTATAGGATCGAAAGAGGCCAACTCATCACATAATCGCTGATCAGTACAAGCTGTTGAAACTCTAGAAAGTATATACAGTGCACAGCGACATTTTATCTCTAACTTGATGTCGAAGACAATCTTTTGGTTTTTCGGGAATGTAGCGAAGGGAAATCGCTCTGATGCTGTCGTGTAATACCACAATGGCAATCCCAACAGCACTACGAGGAGGATGAAAACGATAGCAGCCATTCGTCGATATACCAATTCTTCATTGATATAAGCTTGGAAAGATGCCTTCAAAAACTCTATTCAAAAAATTCCCGAATGATTACTCTTACAGGCAACTTAGCAATAACTTCTTCCAAGTTTTGAGGAGGTGCTTCGGTGGTTTCTTCGGCTTCCAACCCAAGTTTTCTGCGAACGAAGGATTTTATATTCCCGATCATCTGTTGTATGATTGTTAAATGAGATATTGTTGATTGAGAAGATATAGAGGTTATGGATACCTTCTGATTCATCAAAATGAAGAAGTAGAGAGTGTTTATTAGAATATCAAAGTAGATTTACGATAAAAGCCACTTATATGATAAAACTCAAAGCGTAGAAAAGATACAAAATGCGAGGTGATGAGGAAGGCACGTGTTATGAAAAAAATGGAGAAAGAAACACAGGAATGAGATTGTTCGTTATAAAACCCAAGTTTCACTGAAAGATTAATGCTTCGTATTATACGTAAAGGAATGATGAATGTACACATAGATGATCACAATTTTAAAGAAAAAATATCAAATTCTTTCTTAATACTTAATGAGTATAATACCATTTCGCTCGCTGAGCGAAGATGTCACTTTTCAGATTTTGAGCGAAACAAATGCCAAGAATCTGAAAGCAAGGATGAGCATTGCGTTATTCATATCATTCCTACCTGAACAACAGCGATGATTACTAATGTTATTCCAACTAAGAAAACATTGTTATTCAGCCAGAGCTGTAGTTTTGGTAAGCAACCATCCGTATAGATTCTGGCCGCTGTGCTTGACACATCCTACAATGACTCATTGATTATTACCAATCAGACGTAATTACAATACCTTTGATAAGCGAACACCATGGCCGCAATAGAAGTTCTTGAAAGCCTGTTGACTGCTGTTCAAACAACATGAAAAAGGAACACCTCCAGCTTCAGGAGAAGCAACCTCAACCAGAACAGTTAATAGAAGAAGGCAAATTTACAATATACCTTTCTTGCTGCTATGGAAAAATATGTGTTTTTATCCCAATCATCAGCCCCATTTATACCACAACAGTGCCAACTCTCCTGCATAGTATCAATCAACACTTGGAGATCAGGATCATCACGGTATCCTACTACCTTCAAATGGATTGACTCATAAGCTATTTTTGCAGACTCAAACTGACCACATCGTTAAGTAAATTCCGGATATAAGTATCTAATTGATCACGACAAGCATAAGCAAACACAGCACCCGAAAATTCTGCGATGAGTAGTAAACCTAGTAACGTTGAATAAAATGTTAAAAAGGAAGTATTTTCTCGCAGAGATCCGACACATCCACTGAACCCTAAAACATGATGAATGTGTTAGCAAAAATAAAAGAAAAGTACCTATCATAAAAGTAATGAACCCGATGATTAATAATAAGTAAGTAGGATCCAAATATAGCTTCGATGCCTTAAATTGAATGGTTTCAACGGACAAACTTTTAGAATATTATACCTTGTTTAAGTGGCTGTATATGTTATTTTTCTCAACTTGCGCCCAAACACCTATCAAGAGTAATGCGAACCCGATTAGGAAAAAAAGAACATTGAACCCGAAGACAGAATACTTAACACAGCAACTGATCTCCGATTCACCTCCACCTCTTCCAGCAACATAACGATGTGCCTATAGTTTCAATTATGCTAATTTATGAATCATAAAGAGCTTACTGAGTGTCGATGAACGCGCTGAGCAGCTGGATGCCGACCACGAGTTCTTAGGCGGGGATCAGGCGCCATTAACGCCGTTCTCTCGCCTTGAGAAGAAGCCGTCTTCTGAACAGAATAAAATGAAATAATATGGAAATGTTTAATATAAACGAAAAGCCATGAGTCAAACAATAACAATGTAATGAGAAAGCTTCGTGCGAATGAAAATACCCATCTTCCATCACGTAGACCTCGTAGGGTGCTTTTATTCAAACGACACCAGACTAAATAATTTGAGAGTAAGCTGTATCGGTAATATGTAAACGCTAGTTCGAAATATAGTAGTTGAGAGACATTATATGCGGAAGACAATCTTCGGTTTAACCATACTAGATATAGTTTTTTCTTTTTTTCTTTGATTTGTTGACATACAGAGCGGTTGCATTCGTTTTTTTCGCCAAACTTCTAACACAACACTCATTAATCGTCAATTTTCAATTTTCAGAAGTTTTGTTATGCTTTCATCGTTAAGAGCTTTCACAAAACTGATCAACTCTTCATATGTTCAGAACAGTTCAATTCGTACCATTTCAACCTCTTTAAAGTCCAATCATGGAGATTTTGAATACAAAGACCCACAATCCGAAGAAGATGTTGTTAATATCACTTACATATTAAGAGATGGAACGCCGAAGAAAATTAGAGGGAAAGTTGGGGATAATGTTATGTATTTAGCTCACAGGTTTCTTTTTCTTCTTAATATTTGTTGATCACTGTGCTCTTCAGGTATGATATTGAATTGGAAGGAGCGTGTGAAGCTTCAATCGCTTGCTCTACTTGTCATGTTTATGTAGACGAAAAGTTTTACGATGGCTTAGATGAACCAAAAGAAGAAGAAGACGACATGTTAGATCAAGCTCCAGCATTAAGGCACAACTCTCGTTTAGGATGTCAGATTATTCTCAGGTAGATGAGTTGAGTAACGCCTAGGTAACGAGCTAAATTTCAGAAAGGATATGGACGGCTTAACTGTTACATTACCTCAAATGACAAGGAATTTCTATGTCGACGGCCATGTCCCTCAGCCACACTAATGTTGTTTCATATACGGTTACAGATGATATTCATAGATAATAAAGTTATTAAATTGTTGAAAACTGTTTTCTAACGTTCGTATGAAACTAAGATGGAGGTCCGGTAAACAGAGCACTTTTGTAAGCATAAGAACCCGACAGGCCTAATTGATCCATCGTTGTGACATTTGCTAGTTTATAATGGCTGTTCGGGCAAAAGGTCAGCAGCTGGGACATCTTTCCACAACTTTCTTTAACATTCCTTCACTTTTCAAACAGATGCTGGCTTACTTTATATTAGCTCTATTCCATATTCCTCATGTCTTTTGTACTCCTGATCAGCCCGAAATGACGTTCGAAGAACTGTATCAGGAGGGTAAAGTTGCATACACTGTCGGAGAATGGGGCGATTGTATAGCATTCATGAGGCGTGCCTGGGAAGATTACAAGTAAGTTGATAGCTGTTCTGATATCTCAACGTGGATTTGCAGATATTATGAGGATGAGCTAATTAGTTGCCGGAAAAAATGTCAGACAGAAATAGAAAAACCAGGAGAGGATTTTTTCTCTCAATATCATGCTGAATCAGAAAGAGCTTTATGTCATTTAAGATGTAAGAGAGATCGCTTCACAGGTGAGATATACAGATTTAATATTGAGTCGAGTTTCAACTTGTTAAGATATGAGGCCAGACTTGAAGAAAATGACCACATACTTTGACTTCATGGAAAGAAAGCCTTATGAATATCTTCATATATGCTATTGGAACGTATGACCACTTAATTTCTTACCATTTTACTAATATAAATACCCAGATGGGAGAATTATCTTTGGCAGTACAAGCAGCGTACACATTCTTAATTCAAAATCCAGGACATAAGAATATTTTGGACGCTTTGAAATTTTACATGGAACAACCGAATTATCATGATGATATGTTAGTTGACTCATTGAAGAATCCATATGAGGTAAGAAAAATTGAAGCCCGATGCGGGGCTCGAACCCGCGACAGCCAGATTAAGAGTCTGGTGCTCTAC